>ML783562.1:0-15177 GCA_009831015.1 Picea engelmannii | reverse complement strand
GCCAGCAAAATGAAACTAGCAATTTAATAAAGAGTACAAAGTCTAGTAGTAGCAAGAGGTATTTGTTGGGAAAGCTACTTTGACATGAGAGTCAAGCACTAGGTCAATCCAATTTAAGTTTTGAGACATCCCCTCACACTTCGGTTGGTGGGTGGATGTGTAATAGGGGATGCTAGTGTAGCTGGAATGATACTAAGAGTGACACCTTCTTGCTAAAGTTTTGGTTGTAGGATGAAGTATCGTGTGTTTTTCCAACACAAAATCTTAACCCAGGATAGTTCCACCACCTACCAATAGAGATTTTTTTTAACCTTAGTGACCATTCGTAGGTTCCCCATAGGTGATTGCAAGTGGGAAGTGCTTGTGGTACCTGCGGTAGATAGTAGATCTTAGTGTTATTTGCCTTGGAGGTTTCTCATCTGTACGATGGATATTTCACCTTGAGTGATTATTTCATGGATGATTACTATAACTACCTCTCACATGTTTGTTGGTTAGTCTTGGGTATCTCTACCCCAAGGCTGATTTTTAGAAGGATTTTTGTTCATCCCATAACTAATGAAAATTTATGAATTTGAGCACCTTGAAATTATTGGTTCTTTGAAGAGAGTGTCTGCAGTCCTTAAGCCTTCTATTGCATTGGCCATCCCTGAGTCAGTTCCGAGTCACTGGTTACTCTTATCTACTTCAAATCTTGTTACGCGTTTCGTGTCATTGATGGGGGATACATTAAGGCCCTCTCGTGATGAGTCTTTTCCTGTCGACTTCAACTCATTATCCATGAATTAGACTTAGAAACTAATTGGTACATTGGAACTTGCATGCCTCAATGGCAGGTTTCCTCGCTTTCGACAATGGGTTTCCAATATTAACCCCTGATCGAGAGATTCCACCGAGTGTTTGACTTCATCTCATTAATTCGCACCCGTTGGATTGTACTAGTGTACCTTGGGAGTGATTGACATTAATGGTGATATCCCTCACACTTGTTAACGATATCCATTAATGATCGATAATCAAGTGGTTTCTACCATGTTTGACTTCAACACATATATTCACAGGTTAGATTCGTACTATAGAGTGGTGGAGATGAAGACCCTGGATCCTTTCTGACAGATTCATGTTGCGTTGGACTATATTCATATTGTACTGTTGCATAGATCCACAATATATGTCTTGTGGCTATGCTCAAATTTGAGTCTTTAACACATAGACCCACGGTGTATTTTTTGTGGCTATATTCAGATTTGAGTCATATTGGCATGGATCCACAGTGTATGTTTGGTGGCCATGACCTATCTTACTTGACATGGATCTCTGCATGTCGACATCTATGCTTTGAGTCATTTATGTTATGAGTATGGGAATGCCTACCTCAATGATGATATATTATTGTAATGTATTTCCTTGTTTGTTGGCAGGTTTCTGACCGACGTGTTTCTTGTTCCCTACACACACTCGACAAAGTATTTCAACTATCACTCTGTTCTAACTTCATACTTTGGGGGGCTCTCTGTTACACATTATTTTCGTTACCCTTATGACCGTTAATGATGTAAACCTATATGTTGCCTTCAGAGGGGTCAATGGCTTGGATTCCTGAAGAAAGAAGGGAGAAAAACTTTTCCTGAGAGAAGAAGTTACATTTCTCTTTGTAAAAAACCCTATTATGGAAGTTTCCGCAAGTTGCACTATACGCAGGGTGTGGCGATCCCTGATTTCTGCACCCTGCTCTAAAGTTAGATTGTGAAAATTCCTGTATGTGGTAAAATCGAGTGTCTTCTCTATGCTTATAGAAGGAGAAGCTTCTATGGTGAGGTGGCCTCCGAACGGTTTTGATCTTACTCGCTTTCATGATTTAGTGGGATCATCCTAATGATCCGGATTATTTTCGGCACGAAATGAGAGCGGAGATATAACACATAAATGTTCAGAGATATTGCAAGAGAGACAGCAATATAACAGAGATATAGTGGAAATAAAACAAGAGTCACAGATATACAATAATACACGATTTCTATTAACGAAATAAATGTACAGAGACTGTAAAAGTACAGAGTGAAAGACTCGCTAGAATGATGGTAGCTCATCTCCGAGAAGAGATGTGACAGCTACTCGCATCCGTGATAAGATGATTATTACAATGAGGCTCTAAGGGCCTTTTTAACACAAGTAAAATCCAAAACCCTAATCCCGGAAGATGAAAAGCCAAAAGGTTTGTGGGCCCCGATGAGGGTAGTTGATACGTCAACTTCCTAGGGGCGTAACTTTTGCATACGATCTCCGTTTGGGGCGCTTGATAGCTCGTTGGAAAGATCTATCCGAGAACTACAACTTTTGGGTGAGAAACATTAATATAAGATCCATGTTGCTCCCCGTTTTCTCAAAAAACATCGTTTAGGGCCTCAAAATGGCCCCGGAAGTTAAAAACTGCTAAAAATAGTAAATTGCCAAAATTGCCAGAAACATGTTTTGGGCCAGTTGGAGAAGGTGGGTGGCCACCGATATCCACCTGGATAAATCCTCCCTCCTTAGGAAGAAATGGTCTCCATTGCGTTGAGTTCCCGGGGGAGAGGGGAAAGCGATTGTTGAATCTGAATCTTGGTGATCTGCTTGCCTTGCTGGAGAAGTGGCATTGCTTAGCTTATTGAAGGCTATCACGAACCTTTGGCTGGAAGGTTTGGACCGTTTTAACCAGTCTGGCTATTTTAGATGACTATTTGCAGAAGGAATCTTCGTGCTTTGCTTCAACCTTGTCGACCTGCTTCTGTTGGATAGAAGGTGCTTGGGCCGAAGCTGTGGTGGTTGCAGTATCCTTCTGTTCACCCTTTGAACATATTGTGGAGAAGATGAATTTTGTAGTATGAGATACTACCTTGCGACACTGTTTAGGTGGGGCAGTAGTTGGAACTACCTCTGGTATCCTGTAGAGATGACCCCCCAGAGTAATAATGACACTACGGGGTCGAGACTCATAGATAGCATGGCGTTTCCACATATATGGCTGGCCCAAGAGAACATCACAGATATCCAGTGGGGCAACATCACATAATACCTCATCCTTGAAGGGTTGGATGCCGTATGACAATTGACAGTGTTGGCTGACACAAAGATCTCGTCCTTGGCGAAGCCACCCGATGCTGTATGGTTGCGGGTGTGGTGTTGTCGACAAACCCAACTGTTTGATGACCTTTGTTGAGATGAGGTTCTTCTAGCTTCTGCTATCAACAATAAAATGCAGCGGGGTCCCCTTCACCCACATCTATGAATGAAAAAGGTGCTCCCCCTCTTCTGGATCTGTTGGTTCTTTTGGTTGAATTGTTGCGGTCGCGACAATAGCAGTGGGGTCTACGTCGATGATCTGTCTTTTACCAGTATTTTCATAATCAGATTCTGAATCAGGGTTTGGCTCCTTCTCTTTGATCTCGGCCACCAATGACTGTTTTGAGAGACATTCATCGGTGTTGTGCCAGGGGCTTTTGTGGAAATCACACCATTTTCCGGTGTCCTTCTTTGTCTTCCCGTGACCCTTCTTTTCCTATGTCTTGGACTGGTTTTCGGGAGACTGTTTGTTAGGGCTGTCTTTGTCATACTTTGGTTGTTGTGGATTTGCAGACTCAAACTCCCGTTTGTTCTGGTGCTTAACTTTCTGCTCGATTTTAACAACATATCGATAGGCAACACCGAGTGATGAGATGTCTAGAAAATCCATTTCAGTTTGGATGTATATGTGTAGAGCCCCACGGTATTTTAGAACCAAAATGTCGTTCAGAGTCCTTGATACCCAGCTTGGTGCGCAAGGTATGGAAGGTATTGGTGAACTCTGGAACTGCTTGGCCCCTCTCTTGTCGCAGTGTGGTCCATCTCATGTACTGGTCCTCATAGTTGCCAACAGGGTAATATTGTTCCTTTACTGCATGCACAAAAAAATCCCAAGTGGGATCGACCCCATATATTCCAGACTCCTCTGTGGAACTCTGCTCCCAGTAAGTTTCCCACCAATGTTTGACATGGGGGAGAGCCTTAAGGAGTGCGAAGGTGATCTTTTCCTTATCGGAAAAATTATGAATAGAGAAATAACCTTTTAGCAGATTTAACCATTTATCTAGGGCATCGGCATCTATTTGACCTTCAAATACGGGAATATCAAAATTAATTTGTACCTTGAAAGGTGAGGTGCCTCCAAAGTGGTTGCTTGATGAAGATGCGCCTGATGCTATCGGTAGGCGTTGAAGGATGTGGGAAAAATTCTCCATCATTTCATCCCTCTGTCGCGTGAGAGATTGCTCAAGCAACAGACTGATAGGATCGTTTGCTCCATCGTTTTTCTTTTCTTCCACCATTGAGGGTTTCTTGGGTGTGCGAGAGCGATTTTCCTCAAGAGAGACAAGCTCGAGACCCAACTTGCTGTACTCGGACCTCGTCGGGGACATGCACTGAAAAACGATCAAGAGCAGCCTGCTCTGATACCACTGATCCAGATTATTTTTGGCACAAAATGAGAGCGGAGATATAACACATAAATATTCAGAGATATTGCAAGAGAGACAACAATATAACAGAGATATAGCGGAAATAAAACAAGAGTCGCAGATATACAGTAATACACGATTTCTATTAACGAAATAAATGTACAGAGACTGTAAAAATACAGAGTGAAAGACTCGCTAGAATGGTGGTAGCTTATCTCTGAGAAGAGATGTGACGGCTACTCGCATCCGTGAGAAGATGATTATTACAATGAGGCTCTAAGGGCCTTTTTAACATAAGTAAAATCCAAAACCCTAACCCCGGAAGATGAAAAGCCAAAAGGTTTGTGGGCCCCGATGGGGGTAGTTGATACGTCAACTTCCTAGGGGCGTAACTTTTGCATACGATCTCCGTTTGGGGCGCTTGATAGCTCGTTGGAAAGATTTATCTGAGAACTACAACTTTTGGGTGAGCAACATGATCTACGATCCATGTTGCTCCCCGTTTTCTCAAAAAACATCGTTTAGGGCCTCAAAATGGCCTCGGAAGTTAAAAACTGCTAAAAATAGTAAATTACCAAAATTGCCAGAAACATGTTTTCGACTAGTTGGAGAAGGTGGGTGGCCACCGATATCCACCTGGATCACCTAACCTCCTCACCTTATCCTCTCCAACTTATAAACGGAGAGGAGCTCTCATGGAGAAAGTTAGATTGGCTTGTTATTGAGTTTTGTAGCTTGGAGTTTTCAGAGCTTGTATGTTGGCTTTGAGCTTTGCTTTGTCAAGATAGATTGTGAGTAGCTATCAGATCTACAGTCTCAGAATCCATGAATTAGAAATGCGTTTGAAGAAAAGAACTGTTGTAAGGAACCTGACAACATCAAGGCATCTGGTTGTATCTTTCTTCCACATTATATAATACAGTGACATGTTTCTTTCTCATAAAATCATTCTCATTTTATTACATGAATCCTTGATCACATGTATAAGCTTTTATCGAGTATAATATTGTTGCTTTCACTTTGGTTGGTTTGTGTCATTGGAGATCCAATATCACAAGAGCACCAGAGCAGAGCGAGGACAACAAATATATAAGGAAGTGATATTCAAAGGTATGTCATTCATCTCTTGGTTGATAGTAAATTCGATGATTAGAGCTTAGGGAAAGCGCCATGTCCTATCTTGTTTTGTTCTAGAACTAGGTGGATCTAGGGGGATTGATTTGTGTCCGCACTTAACAATTATCCTGATAACAAAATTGGCAAGTCCACTAGGGAACAAATTGTTTTCCTAGTTTGTCTTGCTTTCTTGCTTTTATTGCCTAGGTTCCGTTTTTGGAGTCTGCGGGGGATCTATCCAGACTATCTAGATATGAAAGTTCATTTAGACTCTTTTCCCTTTTCCCAATTTTCCTTTGTTTATAGGAATTTCTGCACTGTATCCCATATGTAGCCTGCAGAAACCTTAGATCTCCACACCCGGACTGTTTAGACCAATGTGGAATCTCTGCACCCTACCCATATCTAGCCTGCAAAAACATCAAATCGCCGCATTGTACCTTACTGCTAGGTTGCGATGTCTCATGTAGAGTTTTTGGATTGGGTCTTTGTTGTCTTTTGATACCCAGTTTTGCTTTGATCACCTGGGATGAACTTTCGGAGCTTGTATATGACTGTTTACAGTCTGCTTGACAGTTTTTGAGCTGCTTTTAGCCATCTTTTCTTTGTTTGCTTTTGAAAGATTTGGTCTCTTGCTTTGAGTGTCTTTTAGTTACAAAGCATTATTTTTTCTTTAGAATTGTTTGGTGAAAGAACTTCTTTTTGTTTTATTGAATAGTTCGTGTTAAAAGAGAAAATTGTTTGGGTTGCTTTGTTTCATGTCAATTTGCTATTTCTTTTAACTATCTTTGAAACAAGAATTTTTTATTTCTTGCTTTATATTAGTTTGGGGTCATCTTTACATTTGAAGTAGTGAAATTGCATGGTTTTTGGCATTTTTTTTTTGGTTTTGAATTTTGAATTCCCCCCCCATGGCCGGGGGGGGCAAGAATCGTGTATTGGTGTACAGTCTTTTTGTCTCATTTCTTGAAGATATTGATATTGATGAGTTTAATAAAAATTTGGGGCATTGTGCATCTGGGAATGGTAAACGTTTTCTCCTTCTCGTAATATAGCTTTCATTGAAGTGAAATATTTTCATTCTCATTTCTTTGCATTGTTTAGAGTCGGTCAAAACATCATTTTGTCCACTCCATTTTCCTCTTGAGTAACAACAACCATAAAATAAAACACTTATAAAAATTTATTAGACATTTTTATATTTTCTGGTAGCAAACCTACATTAGATTAGTTGTAGGGATTTGGAATAGGTGTGAAAGATAACTTTCCAAAGCTGCAAACAAACATAGAATCTTGAGTTAGGGAGAGGTGAAATCCACTTGCTACATTTTGTCCTGGGAAGTCCTTCTCACACAAGGGTCAAACCTGAGGTCGCATTGAGACTGACAAAGTTACTCACCCTGCTTTTTTGGTCTTGGTGTAGAGATTGCGCGTATTATGGGGTTCGCTTGATAGGTATACCCACAATGATGATTGGAAGCCTTTCGAGTTGATTTCGAGCTAGATACCCTGCCTTTCCGCATGGATCAAACTGTTGACCGTTTCCCTAGGCGTCATTGTAGTAGTTGGTAACCTTAGTGGCCTATCTCTTTAGGGTCTTTACACGAGGTGACTGTGGAGGGGCAAGTCTTCATGGTACCTGGAATCGACGTTGACCAAACTCACTCGGGCTCCTTGGAGGGTATACCCATGATTATGTGTGGGAGATTTCACCAGGGTGTAAGTCCGTTAAGCAGGTCGTCAACGTAACTTTTTCACCCGCTCTATCTCAACCCCTTCTTACTTTGTTCCCATGACATTGGATTTAATCACCAACTAGTGTGCTCATTGTGAGAAGGTTTTGTTTGCTTGCTTGCTTACTAGATTTTTAGTGTGCGTTGTTTGTTTTCCCTAGTGGACTCTAGGTTGGAGTTTTTTTTTAATGGCGTCAGTTCCCGGAATGAACAATGAAGGAACCTCTGCTCCAGGGGAACCTTTTGTTTTTCCTTCTTACGAAAACATTGGTCCTCCTCACATCGCTACTTTGAGCCTTCCAGGTCTCACAATTGGATTACCGGTATGGTTGTTTCCACTCAGGTAGTCATGAATGCAGTTAGTGCTTCATTTGTAAGCACTTCCCCCCAAGAACATCAACCTCATGTTGATCCTTCACCTTCTTCACTAGTAAGATCTTCTTCGCCTTCTTGACTTGCAAGGTCTTCTTCCATTTCATCTTCTTCGTCGAGTGAAAGCTCTAAAGCTAGTAACTCGGGGATAAGAATAAGAAGAAACAAAAGAATAATAAGAAGAAAAATAAACAAGGGTCCAAACTTCCAACCACCGCCCAACATGTTGGAAAGAAACCAATTATTGTTAATCGTGATGGGAGTGTTGATGATGCCAAGATCATCCAAACAACCCATAAGCCCAAGTACCCTTGCAGGCTTTGTAAGGGTATCCATATTCTTAAGGATTTCCCTTGTTTATCCAAGGTTATGGAAGCATGGTCTACAGAACCTCGCCAACCCATGTCGTCAACCTCTGAACAACATGTTGATGACCTCCCGTCAACTAGTCAAGATATCATTGGGAAGAATAAAAGTAGAGTCAAGTTCATGTGTATGTTATGCAAAGGGAGTCATCTAACTCACCTTTTCCCTCGTATGGATAAAGCCTTGAAAAACTGGAAGACATGACTGTTTCACAACCCCAACTTCTAGTTGCTTATCGCAAGCTTACTCTCGACCCACTTGTAGTTGATGGAATGATTGATCTGGCCCCTTCATTGGTTAGTCTGGTTGATCATGTAGTCAATTTGGTCACATCCTTAGTTGAACCAGTTGACAAAGTGGTTGAGCCCATCCCATCCTTGGTCAATCCCACTCTCTCGCCAGAGAGTGAAACCCAAGCAGTCAATCTGTTTCCACCTGTCGACCCCATTCTCCCCTTGGAGAATGAAACCCAAGTAGTCGATTTGACGTCATTATCAGTCGATCCTACTCTCCCGCTAGAGAGTAAACCTGATATTGCCCATGTTTTTCTCCTTGATACAAAATCTACCGTGCCGAGGGTCATTCCTTCTTCTCCCATGGAACCTCCTCGAAGTAATGAGGCCATCCTTTTTAATTGGGGTGTGCTAACTGGACCTTGTCTTCCCTCTCACATTCCTTTCCAGATTACACTACAAGTTTGTGGTCAGGACGTTCCTCAAACGTTGATAGATGAAGGTGCGTCCGTTAGTATTTTGTCCTCTATTTCTTGGCAAGCTTTGGGTTGTACTTAGCTTGCGCCGGTTACGCAGAATCTGTTAGATTTTAACATAAGAACCAGTCAACCTTTAGGGACCCTTCCTCAGTTTCCTATAACTTTGGGCAGGAAAACTGTCTTTATTGATGTTATGGTAGTCCAAGACCCCTTGGATTTCGCTTTACTCCTTAGGTGGGATTATGTCTATGCCATAAAAGCTATTGTGCCCACTCTTTTTCGTGTGATATCTCTCCCTCACGATGGAAGAATTGTGACTATTGATCAACTTTCATTCATCAGTCTTGACCGGATGACCTCCCTAAATGGTTCTTATATGCAGACGATATCGCCCCCGCCACAAGTTAATTATGTGGCGTTGTCTCCCATGCCTCAACTACTGATGAAGACGAGTCTCTCATTGTAAGCTCAGTCTCTTATGACTTAGATCCAATAGTTGACATGGTGATCTCTTCCATAGGGTTTTTAGAGCTTGATCTCTTTACCCCTGTCGTGACCCTCGACATGGTGTCCTTCCAGAGTGTGCCTCTTCCATCCAATGAAGATCTCTTGGAATCCATGACTAAGTTTTGTCCCTTGACCTGGTGTCCTCCTGGAGCGTTGTCCTCTTGGAAGCCATGCTCAAGAAGAGTAGCTTTGAGCATGCTTTTCTGATTTCAATCTCATTAAAAAATGAAACCAACTTTGAGCATGGTTTTTTGATTCCAAGCTCGCTAAAAAATGAAACCAACTGTGAGGATAGTTTTCGCGTCTCTATAGCAACCTCGTTGAAAAATGAAACCGAGCTTACGAGCATAGTTCTTGTTCCTGTGTCAAGCTCATTAAAAAATGAAACCGAGCTTATGAGCATAGTTCTTGTTCCTGTGTCAAGCTCATTAAAAAATGAAATAGTTTTTCCTCCTCTTCGATTGAGTCAAGTCCTACGTATATTATTTGAAGCTTCATCTCATCCGCTTGTGTCGTTGGATGAAACGAATCTTGGGGGGCATTGCTTCTAGCCTCTGGACTTCATGCTGAAGTTAAGCCGCTAGCTTCTTAAGATGGGGACTAAGTACCAACCATCCCTGAATAATGTGTTGGGAAGTTCAAGCATAGTTTTCTATGGTTCAAGCTTGTGTAAAAATGAAACCACCTACCTCAAGCATAGTTTCCTCTAGTTCGAGTTTGTGTAAAAATGAAACCAAGTCCAAGCATAGTTTAGTTTAGTTTTTAAGCTTGCGTAAAAATAAAATTTATCCCAAGCATAGTTTTGTTTTGATTTAAGCTTGCGTAAAAATGAAAACAATCCCGAGCTTAGTCTTTGTTCTTTCTCATGCTCGTAAATCAATGAGAATGTAATCGAGTATACTTTTATCACTTTTTCGAACTAGTAAAGGTTATATGAAAAAGGAAACCCCCTGGAGTTCCCTTGAAGCTCTTTTCAGAGTCTCTAAACATGAAAAGATTGCCGAGCGGCCTTGTTCTTTTCATGCTCGTAAAAGTATTTGAAAAAAACATTTGATGGGCGATAGATTATCACTTTTTCAGTCTCATCAAATTAATTTATGAAAAAGGAACTAAGAGAGTTCTCTTTAAGTGTTTTTCAGACTCTCTAAACATGAAAAACCCCTGATTTTTCTTTCTTTGGACTCGCAAAACAAACATTGAAAGGATTGTATGGGACCGAACCACTCCTTCCTAGGGTTCGTTAAACATACTTCGAGGGACTCATCCAAAGGATGAGCTTACATCTACAAACATATGTTATCCTTCTCAAGCTTGTGTAAAAATAAAGAGGTACTCGCCAAAAATGGTGGGGGAAAATTGGGAAATAAATGTATCTAAACCTGTATTCTATGGAAGAGTCACTTTTGAACATGACACCCTTTCACTCGCTTTGTGTCTAGGTTGGAAAATCCACTTGTCTCTTGATCATATTCCTTTATAATATTACAAATTGGTCTGTGATCCCTGTTGTTGGGTCAGTGTTTCTAGGACAGTTGTTGTGTCGTCAATATGTTTAAAGAGAGTTTCAACCTGGAAGGCCTTTTATTGCGTCGACCATTTCTGCAGTCCTTAAGCCTTCTATTGCGTTGGCCATCCCTAAGTCAGTCCCGAGTCACTGGTTACTCTGATCTACTTCAAATCTTGTTACCCGTTTCGTGTAATTGATGGGGGATACATTAAGGTCCTCCTGTGATGAGTCTTTTCTTGTCGAATTCAACTCATTATCAAGGAATTAGACTTAGAAACTAATTGGTACCTTGGAACTTGCATGCCTCAATGGCAGGTTTCCTCGCTTTCGACAGTGGGTTTCCATTATTGACCCCTGATCGGGAGAGTCCATCGAGTGTTCGACTTCAACTCATTAATTTGCACCCGTTGGATTGTACTAGTGTACCTTGGGAGTCATTAACATTAATGGTGATTTCCCTCGCACTTGTTAATGGTATCCATTAATGACTGGTAATCAAGTGGTTTCTACCATGTTCGACTTCAACACATGTATTCACATGGTTAGATTCGTACTATAGAGTGGTGGAGATGAAGACCCTGGATCCTTTCTGACAGATTTAGGTTGCGTTGGAGTATATTCATATTGTACTGTTGCATAGATCCACAATGTATGTCTCGTGGCTATGTTCAAATTTGAGTCTTTAACACATAGATCCACGTTGTATTTTTGGTGGCTATATTTAGATTTGAGTCATATTGGCATGGATCCACAGTGTATGTTTGGTGGCCATGACCTGTCTTACTTGAAATGGATCTCTGCATGTCGACATCTATGCTTTGAGTTATTTATGTTCTGAGTATGGGAATGCCTACCTCAGTGATGATATATTATTGTAATGTATTTCCTTGTTTGTTGGCAGGTTTCCAACCGACGTGTTCCATGTTCCCTACACACACTCGACAAAGTATTTCAGCTATCACTCTGTTCTAACTTCATATTTTGGGGGGCTCTCTGTTACACACTATTTGTGTTACCCTTATGACCGTTAATGGTGTAAACCTATCTGTTGCATTTAGAGGGGTCAGTGGCCTGGATTCCTGAAGAAAGAAGGGAGAATAACTTTTCCTGAGAGAAGAAGTTGCATTTTCCTTCGTAAAAAACTCTATTAAGGAAGTTTCCACAGGCTGCACTATACACAGGGTGCGACGATGCCTGATTTCCTCACCCTTCTCTAAAGCTAGATTGCGGAGTTTCTGTAGGATGCACTATAGCTAGGGTGCGGAAATTCCTGTACATGGGAAAAACGAGCATCTTCTCGATGCTTCTAGAAGGTGAAGCTTCTATGGTGAGGTGGCCTCCGAACGGTTTGGATCTTACTTGCTTTCATGATTTAGTGGGATCATCCTAACCTTCTCACCTTATCCTCTTCAGCTTACAAAAGGAGAGGAGTTCTCAAGGAGAAAGTTAGATTGGCTTGTGATTGAGTTTTGTAGCTTGGATTTTTTGGAGCTTGTATGTTGGCTTTGAGCTTTGCTTTGTCAAGATAGATTGTGAGTAGCTATCAGATCTACAGTCTCAGAATCCATGGATTAGAAGTGTGTGTGAAGGAAGGAACTGTTGGAAGGAACCTGGCAACATCAAGGCATCTGGTTGTATCTTTCTTCCACATTATATAATACAGTGGCATGTTTCTTTCTCATAAAATCATTCTCATTTTATTACATGACTCCTTGATCACATGTATAAGATTTTATTGAGTATACTATTGTTGCTTTCACTTTGATTGGTTTGTGTCATTGCAAATCCAATATCACAAGAGCATTGGAGCGAAGCGAGGACAACAAATATATGAGGAAGCGATATTCAAAGGTATGTCATTCATCTCTTGGTTGATAGTAAATTCAATGATTAGAGCTTAGGGAAAGCGCCATGTCCTATCTTGTTTTGTTCTAGATCTAGGTGGATCTAGGGGGATTGATTTGTGTCTTCACTTAACAATTAGCCTGATAACATGGTTGAACAATCACTCCGAAAATATCTAAGGAATTAGGGTCTTCCTCCTGATATTGCAGAGTCGCCTTTGGCAAGGTGTCAATTGACAGGTTCTCAGAATCATTTAAGTGATTATGGGAATGAAGAACATGTTTCTTTGAATAGTCCTGTTATTGAAGAGCCTATTGAGCATGATCTGAAGAGCGTTTGGTTGAAGGGTCAAACAATCATGTTACGTGGCCTAAAGGGAGTCATATTTCTTTTAATCAGGGTGGTCTTAACCCAAAAATATACATCATTGACAATTCTTCTTTAGTGAATTTCAACCCTCCTTTAAGTGGTCCTTGGGATCCCATTTTAGTAAAGGTGGGTGCATTCCCACCTAGAGTTTCCATTGTTTATTGTAAAATATTCCATTTGGAATGGAAAATGTTGGTGGTTCATTGGGGCCAGGGGGGCACAACTCTTGCTAATTCTAGTGTGGATAATAAGGGCTTTAGTGCTCCCATGGTTGCAACAATGGGAGTAGTATCCATTCTATTAACAATTGTAAAGCAAGTGGAAACATTTATTTGAGGATGTTATTTGTAAGTGCAACTATACCATCCCTAGGTTTTCCTAGTTTTGGAAAATCAATAGGGGGACTAGTTACATATTTTATTTTGGGAGCAAGAATGCCCCTGAATCTAGATTTCCTATGGGCGTTATGTTTAACCTTGGGTCATGGATTTCTTTCGGAGGTGCCTTAGTGCCCAATATGGGATTTTATTTTGAAGAGAGTGTGTGTTAGGCACAAATATTGTCGTTTAATTCCGTTGTAGTACTTGCCCAACTATTTAATTTGTCAATTCGAGGTTCGTAGGCTTATGAAGCACATGCACTATATATGTAGGATTGAAGTAGAAGTAATCTAATCTAATTTGGTGAAATGAAATTAATCTAGGAAAGCATTGAAAGACTAACTAGGAAAGCAGGAAATTAATCTAGGAAATAAATACAACATGTGAAGAGTTGAATGACAAAAGACATATGTGAGCTCACACAATAAATCAATCTCAAATCATATTACAAGAATCAAATGACAAAGCATGAAAGAATAACAATGAAAGGGCCAAAGATAAGAATCCCTTTCTCCTAATTACAAGACTAAATTATGAATTACATGCCTCAATTATGAATAGCATCCTCCAATTATGAATAACATGACTCTCTCATCAAGAGAGAGCACTCTCTTATATACATAAAAGTCTTGAAGAGTGTCATAATTACAGATCCACTATTCTCTCAACTTATTCCTTCAAATCCTCCACTCATATCTTGAATAAGATATCATATCAAAATCTCCATGATCTTCTCCTTTGAATATGCTTGAATGATTGTCCTAAATATTCTTCAAATCTTCAAAGCTTGAAGATGAGATTCGAATATGAGGCTAGGAGGTAATATTTGACTTTGTTGAAATCTTCAAATATGCCTGCACTCATCATCAAACTCATCCAACCTTGATATATAATGAAAATATGTTAATTTCTAATATTTAATCACAAATTCACTTATAATACTAAAATGAATACAATGGAAAANAATAAGGAGAAACCCAAGTATCATTATGGAAATGGTATGATGGAAGGTTAATGGGACGATGAAATGTAAGGAATAGTGAAGGAAAAAGAGGATATAAATGTGACATTTCTGAGGCCCAACATGCCACCCAACTCAACTTGTTGCATGTCCTCATGCAACCATGCATGGATCTTCTTAAGAACTTTTGGCATTCAAACTATGGCTTTGATTGATGATGTCCTTTTAACAAGGAATATTTCTAGGATCTAAAATATAGGAGTAGCAACATGTAAAATATGTCTAACAACATGTGCGATTTTCTTATGGTTGGTTCTTGTGTGACAACCATGAATACAAAAGATGTTGGTTCTTGTGTTAACAACATTCATTTCACTTATTTATTTTCTTGCTGCAATAATTTAGCCATATACTCACTAGAAATAATAAACTATCAATGTGCATACGAAAACATGACTGTGTATAAGAAATCCTTTTCTTTATCTTTATGAATCAGGCCAATATGTGTATCAATCGAAATGCAACAAAGTGTCGTTGGAAAATGAATGTTAGTGAATCATAAATGGAATGATGAGATGGTAAAATGAAATAATGGTAATGAATATGTAGTGAATATGTAGTGAATATAGGTTCCCTTCCCTCCCAACTGAAGTGGTTGCATATCCTTATGCAACTTGGCATAGGTTATGAAAGTGAAAAAGGAAATAGAGCACGGTGAGGGAATTTTCCAAAGTTATTCATTACTAGCAAATAAGGAATTGCATGATTAAAGATTAGAAAAGAACATACCTCCACTTACCCAATAATGATGATGAACAATGCAATAGGAATATGGCT
>ML783561.1:319703-332381 GCA_009831015.1 Picea engelmannii | reverse complement strand
AAAATTTTGGCGATTTTTAAGGTAAAATAATTTTATCCTATAGAATTTGGGTGAATCATTTTTAAAATAGCGAATCTCGTTTTTGGAAAAACCATGGAAAATTAGCCCATGAGCGAAATTTAGCCCCTAAAATCATCCATGGTGTATAATGTAATCGATAGTGACGAGAAGGAATTCTTTGATGGTCAGAGGTTTGAGCTTGCCTAGCAAGGATAGGGTGAAGGAGGAAGACACTTGAGACATATTTGTTAGGTTGATCGAGAGAGATTGACAGAGGACATAGAGAGTTGGATCACAAAGGATTGTGATTAAAGGACATATTGGATAGGTGGAGGACTTCCATCTAGAGATCAGGTCAAGGAGAAGAGAGAATAGAGGTTGTCGCAAGTGGGTTTCAGTCAGGCGAACCCACAAGAATGTGTTGCATCATATGGAGCTTGCCGTATAAGATTTTCATACATGTACGCAGGTGATAGTGGAGACAGGTGCATAGACGAGGGAACACAATATGGACAATCACGCACATCTCAACAAGCACGTAGTTATGGGTTCTACAACAGACCAGACTTTGTCAAGTTTGTATACAGTTGTATTTCTATCAGTGAGCCATTATCCCTGTTATGAGAGCCTCGATTTTAGCATAATAAAATCATTCTCAACATTGGTTTTCCCTCTGGAGTTTTTCCAAGGGTATCTACCTAAAAATATTGGTGTTCATGTGCATTATTTGGTTTCCATTTTTTTCTTCAGCTAGATTTATTGTGTCGAATATTTCAGCAGTGTATTTTTGTTTTGTGAGCTACTAATTTGATTTG
The DNA here is from genome assembly GCA_009831015.1 of Picea engelmannii. NCBI lineage: Eukaryota > Viridiplantae > Streptophyta > Pinopsida > Pinales > Pinaceae > Picea > Picea engelmannii. The sequence goes on along the minus strand of ML783561.1, from coordinate 331,566 downwards.
CAATAAGGAAATCACTAGATAACAAGATACCTAGGTGCTGGAGTAAGATATTTTCAACATGGTATCGGAGCGCATGCTCTGAAGGGAAGCTAGATCTTAGATCCATAGTAGTTGATAGCAAATCTATCATATCTGCAGGAGATATTAGCAGATCCATAACTAGCAAGAAAAAATCGAAGGACAAATTTCAAGGGAACAGTCGTACTGGGGCAGAACTAGAGTTTTGCAGGTTTACAGAGCTATATGCGGGGTTACAGAAGGGGATGACACATATATACGCGGGTCTCCTTGGACATAGGTGCGTGCACATGGGTAGCAATAAGCACAGATGCGTACATATGTGGGTAGCAAACATGTGCATACATATGCGAGGGTTCATTTGTGACAGTCACATACAAGGTTTTCTAGGACAATACATGGGCGGTTTCTAGAAACATGTTATTTCCAGGGAAGTTTATCAAGTCTTAGGGATGGAAACAACACAACTGAGAGTTGGAGATAGATTGGATGGAGCATCCAACTTCCTATCCTAGAAAGAAAGAGTAATTTTGGCATTGAAGGAGAATGACCTTTGGGACTTAGTGGGCAGGTAGTTACTCCACCAATATATCCGATAGTGTTGGAATCTCACAAAGGATTTTGTGCTCGGGAAAATCTCCTAGATTGGAAGAGACTTTGGGATGATTGCATCCAGGAAGAGACTCAAGAGGAGTCTAAGAGCAACAAGCAGGGAGGTAGTGAGGAGAACTTGTTTATAGTCAGTAAGATGAAGAAGAAAAAAGGTAAGATTTCTAGCAAGAAGGGTAACAATGATGGAGGATCATCACAGCCAGGGAAGAAGAAGTACTTGAGTAAAATTAAGTGCTTCTCATGTCATAAAATGGACATTATGCATCTCAGTGTCCTAAGAAGAAGAAAGGTAAAGGAAAGACACAGACAAAAGCATCAAGAGAGACACAACTTGATGAGTTTGCAACAAAGTTTGAAAAGGATTATTCACTGGTTTTTTTCCTTTCTACCAACACAACTGCAAGGAGTGATTGGTTCTTGGACAATGGTGCATATCATCATATGACAAAAGCATGGGAACTATTTAGCAGTCTGATGGGGAGGGACTCATATATTCATGTTTAACTTGGTGATCATTCCAAGTATGCAGTGAAGGTAGAGGGAACAATCACGTTCCAGCGTGGGTCATGATGTTCGTTAGATGTCGAGGATGTGCTTTATGTACTAGGTTTGAAGAATAATTTTCTTTCAATTTCAGCCATGGAGGACACGGTTTTTTCTATTACTTTTCAGAGAGGGCATGTACTCATACATCTAGAGAAATCTATCCCGAACAATGCAGTTGTTATTGGGGTTAGAGAAATAAATTTATACAGGTTGTAGGGAAATCTTGTTCAGGATTTGGTACATGACAGTGAAAACCTATGTGATTTTTGGAACATGAGGTCGGGACACCTAAACTACAGATCATTTTTTATTTTGAAGGGGATTGTTATAAGTCTTCCAGAGTTTAGTATTGAGCTGCAGGGAGTGTGTAGAGAGTGTGCACTTGAAAAGAATTCCAAGGCTTCTTTTCCTAGCAATGAGATTAGTTCCAAAGGAATTTTGGATCTTATCCATTCATATGTGAGTGGGTCGATGTCAGTAACATCATTATAAGGATCTTCATACTATGTGATGTTTATTGATGATTTTTTCAGGAAAACCTGGATCTTCTTTATGAAGACCAAGGATGGAGTCTTTAGTTGGTTTCAGGAGTTTAAAGCTTATGTAGAGAACCATATAGGTAAGAATATCAAGGTCTTGAGCATGAAAAACCGAGAGAGACAAAAATAACATAACATAGCAACAAAACACATAAATCATGCATAAGATTTATCCTAGAACACCCAAAGTAGGAAATACCAACTAATAGATCTATTAGTCCCTTGGCCAAACCCAACCAAGTTGGCCAACATTCTGGCCTCGACCAAGTGAGCTCTCACCACTCAACTTGACACTTTACAATGGAGTATCACTAGCCTTTTAAAGGCTTTAATACATGCAATCCATGTGTTGTGAAACCACGGGCTACCAAAACCATATGTGTGAAACTACCACTATTGACCTAACAATTTTGACTCTTTTACCGAGTCAAGTTTAACCTAACATTTAGGTCGGATACTGGGGGAGAGTACACCTCCAATGACTTCAAGTATTTCGTCAAGAAGGTAGGAATCAAGAGGGAGCTAACAGTCTCATACAACCCTGAACAGAGTGGGGTTGTAGAGAGAAATATTTAGTCCATCATTGGTTCTTCCAGGGCTATGATACATGACCAGGAGTTGCTTATGTTTTTGTGGGAAGAGGCATGTAATACAACAATGTATGTGCATAGTAGGAGTCCTCACAGGATATTGGGGGACAAGATTCCGGAGGAGGTATTCTCAGGAGTGAAGCTAGAGATAGGAAATTTGAGGATCCTTGGTTGTCCATTCTACATCCATGTGCCTAAGGAGAAGAGGATGAAGGTGGAACATTAAGGAAAGAAGGATATATTTGTGGGGTACAATGAGACCTCAAAGGCTTATAGGATCTTCATTCTAGCATAGAGGAAGACAATTATGAATAGAGATGTTAAGTTCGAGGAGAGCTTGGCATCTAGGAGATCTCAAGACTCATCAACAACAACAGAGGATGAAGAGTAGTAGGATTTAAAGGATGAGAAATAGTCTACAATTCAGACTTCAGGTGGGGAGGATGATTTATCCCCTTCCAGTCCTTCTAGGAGACCCAAGTGGCTATTACAGACATTGAAGGATGTTGGTGAGGCTCTTAGGAGTGTAGTAAGATATCATAGGCCTCCAAAGAAGTTTTTGAACTATAGAGTGCTTATGAGTAGCATCATTGATGTTGATCCTTCCAGTTTTGAGGAAGCAACAGATCAACAAGTATGGAAGGATTCCATGGTAGAGGAGTACACCTCTATTATGAGGAATGATGTTTGGGATATAGTGTCAATATTGGAGCGGAATTAATTTGTGAGTTCTAGGTGGCTCTACAAGATCAAGCATGTTGTATATGGTAGCATTGAGAAGTTCAAGGTGAAGTTTGTGGCAAGAGGGTTATCCCAGAAAGAGGGGGTGGACTATGAGGAGGTGTTTTCTCCAGTCACCAGGTATTCTTCTATTTGAGTTGTTATTTTTATTGCTTCATTTATGAGATGGAGGATACATCATATGGATGTGAAAACAACTTTCCTCAATGAGATCATCGAGAAGGAAGTATACATAGAACAACCTCGGGGATTTGAGGTACATGGGAGGGAGTATCATGTGTATAGGCTTAAGAAAGACTTTTACAGACTTAAATAGGCACCTAGGACGTTGTATTCCATGATTAACAGATACTTGTAGACTATGGTATTCACCAACAATGAGGCATATACTAACTTGTACTTCATACTTGTTGGAGAGGATACTCTCATATTGGTTCTATACGTTGATGATTTATTTCTCATAGGTGAAAAATAGCTTATTGCAAGGTGGAAAGAGGATTTAGCTAGTGAGTTCAAGATGAAGAACATTGACTTGATGTATTATTTCTTGGGATTAGAGCTATGGTAGGTATCGAGATAAATCCTCCCTAGTCAAGGGAAGTATGTAGTTGAGATATTGAGGAGATTCAGGATGGAGGACTATAAACCAATGGCTATGTCTATGGTTACCAATATGAAGAAGGTGATCACTTCATATTCAGAGTTGGTAGACCCCATGATATATAGACAGTTGATAGGGTCCTAGATGTTGGAATACTAAGAGGGGCAGTGAATCAATATGAGAACTTTATACCACTTTTAACCACAATATATATTCTTTCACTTTAACAACAATGTTCAGTAGTATATCATCAATGTATCATCTATGAATGAATCCAATATATATATATATATATATATATATATATATATATATATAAACATAAGAAACATCACAGAGCGCCAGATCCCCTAACTGAAAATATTCCTTGCTTGCCCTCTTGTCAAAAGCTCATTTTATTTTCTGCTGGTGATCCTGAGCTTTATCAAGTAGTTTCTCCCTATCCTACTGTACTTATACCAACTGTTGTATCTTCTTGACCATATCATCAGGTTCTCCTTGGTAGTCCTGGAGGAATTTTTCCATAGGGAAGGCAAGCTGAGTAGGAAAAATAGCCTCAACCCCATATACAAGATGAAAAGGAGAAACACCTAGTGACCTCTTTGTGGTGACTCTGTCAACCCATAATGCAAATTTCAGCTTTGAGTCCCATACTTTTTAATTGTCTTCTAACAATTTTCTGATGATCTTTATGAGGTTCTTGTTAGAGGACTCTGATAAACCATTTTATTGGGGGTAGTAGGGAGTATAATGGATTAATATAATACCATATTTCTCACAAAACTTGATTAATGTTCAAATTTGAAGGAGGCAGAATTGTCAGTGACAATCCTTCTTAGACAACCAAATCTGGACATGATATCTTCAAGGAAGCTAATGATTACCCTGTGGGAGGCACTCCTGGAGGGATGGCTTCTATCCATTTGGTGAAATAATCAGTGGCAGTCAAAATACACCTGTGTTGACCACTTGAGGTTGGGTGGATTTCTCCAATGAATTCAAGACCCCATTGCTGAAAAGGTCCAGAAACCACCACAAGTTTCAAAGGAAAATATTTGAGCTGTTGCTTCCAATTTTTTTTTGACATTTGACACAAGCTCTAATCTTTGCACAAACATAAGTGAAAAGGCTAGGCCATAAATACCCAGTTCTGAGCATCTTATAAGCTTTGGTCCTCCAAAAATGATGGCCCCCACATAAGCTACCATGGAAATTAGTTATAGATTTTTGGGCCTCTTGTGGGTCCAGGCATCTCAAAAGGACTCCAAGGGGATCCTTCCAGTACAAAACTTGATCAATGAGACAATATTTGATTGCTTTGAGTTTCAAAGCTCTTACCTTGTTCTTTTCTAGAGCATTAAGAGGCTTCAACTTCTGTAGAAAATATATGATGTCTTTATACCAGGTGCATCCTGTCAGGTTGAGGCTAACATGAGAGTCTTTATCAACAATCTCAATTTGCTGACTTTCTAAGTTCATGTTCATGAAATTAACCCCCAAATCCTTGCAATTTTATTAAGCCAACAACTTGGCCAAACCTTGGCCTTTCACCAATTTAGTGGGTTTCATTTCAAGGTCAAATTCCATAATTTTAGCAATCCATTTGCTTCTCTTCCCATCTATGTCAGGCTGGAACAAAATGTCTTTTACTGAGGTTGAGGGAACATATGAAACAATCTTTGAATGCAGAACATATATTCTGAAATCCTTGAGGGATTTGACCAAAGCATATGCCTACTTCTCCATGATATCATATCTCATTTCTGCATCCCTTAAGGCTCTACTGAAAAAGGAAATAGACTGCTATAACCCCTCTGTATTTTTCTGTAGCAAAACAGTAGCCAATGTATCAGATGAGGCAAAATAAAATCTCAGAAATTCCTTAGAATAGTCAGGGATGATAATCATGGGTGCTTGAGTCAAATCCCTTTTGATTTGGTCAAAATAATTTTTGGACTCAACAATCCATTTCACCTCACTTCCCTTTCTAAGCATGGTTATAATGTGCTTAACCAACTCAGCAAAATTAGAAATGAATATTCTCAGAAAATTGATTTTACCCAAGAAAGACTGGACCTGTTTCTTAGATCTGGGAAAATATAAGGTCTGGATGGATTCTACTCTACTTGGATCAATTCTTACACCTTCTACTAACACAATATGCCCCAATAATTTTCCCTCCTTCATAGAAAACAAATATTTCTTAGGGTTGAGGGAGAGACCAAACCTTCTACATTTCAGGAAGACCTTCAAATGATGACAATGCTCTTTGTTAGACATTGAGAACATTGTAATGTCGTCCATATAGATGACTACAAATTTGTCTTTCTCCCCAATGAAGGAGATGTCCATGGCTCGCTGGAAGGTTGATCCTGCATTCATCAATCCAAAGGGAATTTTGTCATACATGAATGTGACCCAAGGAGTAGTGAAGGATGTATTCTCTCTGTCTTCAAGAAAGACATATATCTAATTGTAGCCAGAAAATCCATCAATCATAGACATCCTAGATGATCCAGTCACTCTATGCAAAATGTGCTCCATATTTGGCAATGGGTAGTTATCCTTTTTGGAGCTCTTGTTCAAATTCCTGAAATCTACACACAACCTGATTTCCCCATTTTTCTTCCTCACAGGCACCAAGTTAGCCACCCATTCTGAATATCTCAAAGGGATGATGATCTAGGCATCAAACAACTTTTTCCATAATAGGCAGGAGCATGGGATTTATCTGCCTGAGTTTTTGCCTAAATGGCTTGGTATTTTCTTTCAAAGGGATCTTATGCTCAATAATGTTTGTGTCATTTGTTCTCAAATCTTCATATTTCCAGGAAAACACATCAACAAACTCTTTCAAAAGCTTGACATACTCAACCCTTTGTTCCTTTGACAAACTGCTAGACAATTTAACATACTTTGGATCCTCTTTTGTTAATAAATTTTATTCAGTCACATCAACATCTTCAGTTGAACCTTTAATCTTTACAACAACATCATTTCTATCAAACAATCTCTCCAAGGGGACAAGTCCTTTTGGAATATTGTTACTGGGTAACTAAACAATATGATGGTCAACAATTTTATTCAGAAAAATATCATCATGAGAGATTTCTTCAGTATCCTAATCTTGATCAATTTGTAAAGCAGAGAATTCATCCATGGTCTCAAGAAACTTTTTTATCTCAAGATCATCCTCAAAAACCTTCCAATGTTTGAAATTGTCAGGAATAGAGGGTATGTATTTTACTTCCACCTCATATTTGAGTTGAGGGGGCAAAGGAACCCTGAACTTACTTGCTGAAACAACCAAGGAATCTTCCATAATGTTCTCCTCTCTTGGAACAAATGAGATATTAAAAGCTAAGAAGAAACTATCAACAAGATCCCAAACTTCATTTATGTAGGCCATTAACCTAGGGTGCTTAGCCTGATACATATTTTTGACTTCATGAACAATCAACTCAACATCTCCAAGTACTTCTAGCTCCTCAATCTTCATGTCTTTGGCATCTCTCAAACCCAAAAAAAGAGCCTCATATTCTACCACATAGTTTGTTGCTTCAAATTCAAGCTTGTAAGGCAGAGAAATGGTCTCATGGGCAGGAGAAATGAAGACTACCCCAACACAAACACTCTCCTTAGAAGAGTCTCCATCGAAAAACATATTCCGAACAGAGGTATTGGGAGGAGGATTTTCACAGGAATCAATAGGTTGTTTTCTGATTTCAATAGGTGTTTCAGGAGCATTAATGAGCTATAGCATGCTGGCTCCTAAATCAATATCAAATGAAAAAATGGGGTGGTTGGTAGGATCTGCTTCATCACTGATAATGTAATCAAGTTGTGCTTCCCTATAAATCCTTTTGTGTTCCCCCCAAAATACAGGAATGGCGGTGTATGAAAGATCCATCTGCAAAGTTCCCCCTAGTCTTTTGATCCAAGATCTCGACAAGAGCATCCAAAAATTAGAGGGGACATCAACCACCACAATATCCATGACCACACTTTTCATTGGCAACTGGAACAAAGAAACAACCAGGTCTTTGATAACCCCAAGACACTTCACCTTCCTGGAATCAAATAGGTATAGGTCATGGTAGGTTTTTGTAACCTCCAACCCAAACTCATCCATGACAGTCTTAGGCATGGGATTATGAGATGCCCCTGAATCCATCAAACAATTGTGCAACACTTTATCATGAATGTTCAATGATGTATAGAAAGGATGGGAGGAATCATCCCTATCCTCTACCAAAGGTCCTAGTATGAAAATTGGTTTTTCATCTTGGAGGTTGATTGAATCTGTGGGATAAGATGAATGTTGAGGATGTAGCAATTTGGAAAGGTACTTCTTGAAATCCTTATTCTTGACTAGTTCCAACAAAGGTACAAGGATTTTAATCTTTTGAATCTCATTCTCAAAGCTAAAAGAGGATGGAGGCTTCAAAATATCCTTAACTTGCTTGGGGGTCTCGTGCCTCTTTTTCTTTGCTCCTAGTTGCCACCTCCTTAGCAGTATTCTTTGTTCTAGTAGGCTGATCAGAAATGTCAGGCCTTCCCTTTTTCTTCTTCGACCTTAGGTTGTATCTATTTGAATTGCCAATAGTCCCTTCCCCCTTGCTCAAATCATTTAGTTGGCTACCCATGAGAGACTCTTCATATGCAGATTGGGTTAAATGAGGAGATGAGGAGGTGTCACCAAGACAATGGATTTCAGGATCAACATCTTCTTCCTCTACTTCTTCATGAGTAACAAGGTTATTTTGGAGAGGGGCTTGGATTTTTTTATCATCCCTATCCCTATTTCTTTGATCTCTTTGGATGATCTGAGGGGAGTTATTGGGTCTTCTGAAGTTACCCCTATTATCAACATTTTGGGGGTTCCTATAGCTCTTCTTTCCTTCAAATTTCAATTTCTCCATTTCTGCAGAAAGTGATTTTACCAGTTTTGTCAACTCATCTACTTGAGGGTAGGCAACAGAGGAATCAAAGGTTGAAGCTTCAGCCCTACCTTTTCTTCTGTCTCTATCAAATTTAATCCTAATTTTGTCAGCTGTTAATATATTAGACTCTACTTCCAGGGCTGCATCTTGCATATGAGCTATGAAGTTAGCTCTTCTTTCTCTCAACAGGAGGCAAAACTCATGGTCAAAAGCACTAGCATAAGTAATCTTGGCAGAGGTTTATGTAGGGTTTATTTCAGTGGGAATCTTATTGTACATCTTGTTAGACCTCTTTGAGAAGTCTGAGACAGATTCCCCCTCTTTCCTCTTAAGTGACCCAAATTCTATAATATAATAAAGAAAATATTTTTTATCCCCCCCAATGTCTTAAGAATGAATCATCCAGAGCCTCGATCCCATCAATAGATCCAGGAGTTAAGCACCTAAATCATTTCCTATCCTCACCATCAAGGCTCTGTACAAAAACTCTCATCCACACATCTTCATTTTCAATGTTATGATTATCTGCATAACTATAAAAAGATGAAAGGTGTTCTTTTGCGGTTATGCATTCCTCCCATGTGAACTTGGGCATGTACTTAAGGTAGTCTTCAATTGGGAGAGCATTCATAGGCTGAGGTAAAACAAGAGGATCATATCTAGCAACCACTATGGCATCCATTCTATTTCTAGGAGGATTAACACCTTCCGTTGGGATGTGAATTGTGGGAGAACCAGGGGGAGATGGAGTTTGGACCTGTAGGACCAGAGCTGTGTTTCCAGGGGAAAAGGGAAACAACTGAGTGTTGTAGGAGAATTATATGGGGTTCAAGGTAAAATAAGTTTCCCCCTCTTTAGATACAATGAATTTGATAGGAGGAGGAGTAGGAAAACCCAAAGTGGGAAAATCTTCTAAGCTCCTGGGTCTAAACCACTTTACAATATCAGGGGAAACAAGGGTTTCAAAAATTTATCCTTCTAAATGAATACTAGAAGGGGGGAGTTCAAGAGGAAAGATTTAAAAATATAAACTTCTGGAAACTCTAACATATGGTATAAAATGAGAATTATATACAACTACTGGAGTTTTAAAAGAAGAATCATGTGGATTACCAGAATCACCTAGTACAACAGTTGAAAGCCTTTCTTGAGAGGTATTTCCTTTCTTGATAATATTTTATGGGTCATATTTAGGTGTTTCTAGAGGTATATATGGAGTAAACCTTGTGTGTCTTCCTTTATAAGCCACAACTGAAACAATGGAGTCGGGAGGTGCAAGTTGCAATCTTCAAGGTACTGATTTTTTATGCACCTTCAGAATAGAAATTTCTTTGTCGTTCAATCCCAGGGAAATGTCTTCAATTTGCTCCCTGGAAACGATGCCAAGAATTTTAGCATTGAGAGTCACCCTCATCTTACAAGAGGATAAGCCCAGTACCCATCAACATTTTTGTGGAGGTAGGTTTATGAGTGGAGGTTAAATGGAAAAAACTCAGTACAAGAATGTTCTAACACAAAAACTGGACAATCAATGCATAGGGAAATGAGGTCTTCATTACATTTGGTTAGTGGTTTAAGATTAAATGTGATCAGAAGGAAGACTTAGTGAGAGAGGTGGACAAGTCTGCCATGAGCATCTGACCTTCAAGCAACTTGGTGAAGAAAAAATCAGGCACAAGAGTACTCTTGAACTCAAGTTTCAGACATTGAAATATGTGATCCGAATTTTATGAGTAAAACGAAATGAATAGAGATTATTAACAGGTGCTTAACACAAAATAATAGAGATACAGTAAAATTGGTTTTCTATTCAATAACGAAATAAGATGAAACTGTAAAATGTAGCGGAAACAAGCTTGCTGGAATGGTGGCAGCTTATCTCTGAGAAGAGATGTGACGACAGCGTGCCTTTGCAAGAAGAAGGTTACAATGAAGCTCTGAAGGCATTTTTACAATATGAAAGAATGCCAAAAACCCTATACATCCAAAAACCTAACCCTAGGAGATGAAACGCCAAAAGTCATGTGGGCCCCGTTTGGGTAAGCTAGTACATCAACTTCCCGGGGTCGTAACTTTTGCATATGATCTTTGTTTTAGGTGTGTGATAGCCCATTGGAAAGGTATCATCGAGGAGATTCATTTTGGGGGATCAATCATGCCTTTGGCTATCATTGAGGAGCTTGATACCGAAAAACCTTCATTTAGGCCCTCAAAATGGCCCCAGAAGTAAAAACTGCTAAAAATAGTAAATTGCCAAAAATGTCAGAAAACTGTTTTGAGCCAGTTGGAAAAGGTGGGTGGCCACCAATATCCATCTGGATCAATCCTCCCTTCTCAGAAATCAATGTTATACATTGCGTTGAGGTCCCCCATTAGATGGGGAAATTTCCGTTGAATTTGGCCCTGGGTGAGCCACTTGCCTTGGTGCAGGAGCTGCCCTGCTTTAAAGACTCGATAAAGATGGATCCTTTGTTGTCAAGTGCCCTTGATCTGTCTGTCCACAATACGATCATTGGATTCCGATTGTATGAAGTCGGGGTTGAGCTCTGTTGGTGTCAATTGTTCTGCTACTTCTAAGGTGTCCAATAATGGTGGGAAATAAGGGCGAAGGAGATCCACGTTGAACACTGGGTGTAGGCCAAGGGAAGGAGGAATGTTGAGCTCAAAAGCATTATCCCCCATGGCCTTGGTGATAGTGTACGGTCCATAATGGAGTGGGAGAAGCTTCCGATGGGGTCTTGTAAGGCGTTCTTTCTGCAAGTGCAACCAAACTTTGTCGCCCACCTGAAACTTATGTGGCACCCGATGTTGATCATGGCGTTGTTTGTACTTGTCATTGGACTTCAATAGGATATCCTAAACCTGTTGGGGGATGTGCTGGATCCACTCAATGAAATGGGTGGCTTTGTCAGCTTTAGTTGGAGCAGGAGATGAGTCAGTCAAGGTGACACCAAGGGGAAGTGCAACATCTATGGGACCCAATGGTTGGAATCCCAACCCCACTTGAAAGGGGCTGTGGTCGGTTGAGCTATGAAAGGCTCGATTGTATCTATGTTAGACATAAGGAAGGCTCTCATCCCATGTGTGAGGGTTCTTTGAATTATACATGCGAAGGATATGCACAATCATTCGATTTACAACCTCGGTTTAGCCATCTATCTGGGGGTGGAAGGTCGTGGATTTGGTGAGCTTGGTGTCCAGCAGTGACTAGAGGCTTGACCAGAATGTGCTGAGAAATCTACTATTCTGATCTGAGACAATGGTTTGTGGGAT
>ML783561.1:245588-310097 GCA_009831015.1 Picea engelmannii | reverse complement strand
TTTCACAGGTTTCTATTATCAAATATTTGATATGGATCTGATCATGGCTTGATTTTATTATCCAAATACGTTCAATATGATTGATCCAAAAATAATTTTGGATTGCTACAAATAATTTTATGAGCAACAACAGATAAAATTTGGAAATGTGTCAAGATCAGACAGACGATTTTGCAGAACTAATTTCAGCCAAACCATGAGGAAATTGAAGAAATAGTTGAAAACCCAGAACCAAAATGGACCCGTTTACCTTCCACGTAGATATTTTACCAAACAAATGTACGATTTGAGAGATATTTGGGTCTCTTTTAGAGGCAAATTTCAGGTGGCGGAAATTAATAATGACGCCCACACTGTTCATTCATTTTATAAATATATGAGAAAGAGAAGAGCCAAAAGGGGATCAAAGAATTGGAGAGGAGGATTTTAATCTTTTCTTTTTTGTATATTATTGCTTTTGCAAACTTTTTATTTATTTTCAAATGGAGTAATGGATGGCTGGAATTTTTGGGAGAATGGACGAGTATTTTCAAAGAAGAATATGTCATTCCAGGTTGCTTAATGGCTTTTGTCCTGTGAGTAAAATGGTTTTATTTTCATTATAATGTATTCATATTCTTTGAATAATTGATTATGCATTGATTTAAATAGCTTTAGTCTTTTTTATCAATACATGGTTAATTATTATCATTTATGTATTAATTTTTCCAATCTTTAAAGTCTATTATCCAAAACATTTCTTCCAGGACTACAGAATGGTCAAGTAATTCAAAAAACTTAATAGGACATATATGCATTTTGGCTTTAGTCTTTTGTTTATAATGTTGTTATTAATGTTTTTTTTAATCCTGTTACATGTGCAGATCTGATATCTTTAGATTAAATGATCTGTGATGTGTAGGAGGTTTATATTATAAATACCATCTATCATTTGCTTCATTAAAATACAAATGCTGTGATTATATCTTCGATTTAAATAATGAGATTTATCTTTGAATTTTAAATTGAATGATAAAATGAATAGATTGCTTCCAAATTTATCTTGCTATAATCATGTATAATTATGAGATCAGAGGTTTATGTTTGTGTTTCATTTTCTGTCATTAAAACCTAAGCTGCCAATACATGTTCTGAATTTATTTAGAATAGTCATAAGGTTCATTGCAGATTTTTCTCTTGGACATGGCAGTTGGATGTTCACCACTCATGCAGATGCTTGGATACACCTCACTAATTCACTGACATGATAGATTCTTTGTATTTTTCTGTCATTTACATATCATTGAAACTAGAATGTATGGTTCAACTTTGACTATCCACATGTTCATGTTTCATCAACTTTTTTTTGCAAGATTCTTTAAATTTATAAAGAAAAACAATAAATATTTTTATGTGCTTTCTTTATCTTCTTCCTAGAAGCAATCATTTTTCACATCTATTTTCATAAGTTTCGATTAAAACTTGCATCTTGTAAATCATGTAAATAAACGAGACTTGTATATCTTCTGCTTAAATACAACTACTAGAGTTAGATTTGAACATATGTACATATATATATAGTGTGTTTGGTAATTAGTTAGTTATTTCAACTCTTTTATTGATTTTATTTGTTTCTTCTAGGACTTTTAGATTGGCCAACGGAGCCATTAAACCCGTCAAAACGAGTTACACCAAACGACTTGGGTTATTTAGACAACCCCAGAACGGACTCGTTCTTTCAGTTGACGGATGGTCAATTTCTCCCATAAACACATACACAAACTCATCTCAGTATGGGCCCGCAAGAAGAAACCACCCATTGTTGTACCTCGGGTTGACAGTTTTGTCTCCTTGGCGATAACTTCCATGCTTTCTATTTATGGACTGAGCTGAGGCTTCAGTTACCAATCCTTGTTCATTAATTTAATCCTCCTCGAAATCGAAGAAACAAATTGACGATTAGGGGGAGGCCACATGTCGTTGTTGGATAAGACATCATACACGCATATGATTTTAGGACCATGAGAAGTGGTTTAGTCCCACACCACTTTTGGGCCCAAAATGCACCGCTTCTCACCACATAGCCACCCCGCAAAAACATGGTTAGGATTTTGGCCCGCTCAAGGTCTTTTAACGACCGAGCATTTTGCAGCCCTAAAATATTTTGAGGCCATTGATCTGAACGTGATCTGAGATCTGGGCGCGCTGATTATTTTAGCTCCCCCGCCAAAGTTTTTTCTGTCTGCCAATTGTGGAAACCTTCCAACTGTGTCTAGAGATGGCACCAAATCGAAATGAACATGGGATTCTTGCCACTGCAAACTACACTCACCTTCTTTCCTACACTCATGGCTGTTAACCGTGACCCTGGACAACTTCATGTGATAACATGTTAAATTGTTCTGAAGGCAACATGTTGTCATACCAATTTTTGGCAATACTGAGAGGAGGGTGAATCAGTATTTAGAGCAATTAGTATTTTTGAACTTGTACTTCAATCATATCATGTATTCAATTTATATCCAATTAGCAATGAAGACTATCCAATGAACAATGAAGAATAGTATAAGAGATACACCAATACACCATGCACAATATATAAGAAGTAATCAAGTATTATTGTTCAAAGGAAGTAAGGACTTCCAAAGGTAGCTACAGCTTCCAAATATAAAGGGAGGGATAAACCTCCAAAAGGAAGATACAATCCTCCAATATCAAGAGAGGGTTGACCTCTCCATCATTTCTCCTTCCTTCCATCCAAGAATATATGAGAGATAATAAAACTTTACATTAAATTATCACCATCAACCAACCATCACATAGAACCTGATAATGCTTCCTGATACTTCTTCAACTTCTGCAATTCTTCACTTCTTGGAATACTCTGATCCTGTAGATAATATCACTCAATGTATTCTTAGAAACTCCTCCAAGTTTCATTCCTTGAATCATCCCATAAAAGTTATAGAGAAAATGGTAGACCTTATTCAATTTTGGTTTATTCAGGAGAGCGAACTTGTATATAATTCCCCACGCTCAATATTTAACATCGATTTCTGAAATTCATACACATGAAACTATAGCTCGTAATATTACCAATGAAATTGGTCTCACTTCATTTGGATTTTCTGTGAAGAATTTATGATTGTTTTACCCAAAACACATGTTTATGACTAGCTTCAGGACTAGGCAAAAACCCTATCTTGCACAAAGTGTATCTCCAAAATTATAGCGAATAAAGAGATGAAATTGTTACCATAGGTACCTAGATATGTTTTCTCAATATCCTCCGAATTTCACCATATGAATCGTTATATAAACAAAGTTATAGCGAAAATGGTAAGATCACTTGTAAATAACATACCTTAGAACACATCACCAAAAGACTTCATCCTCCCTTGAAATTCGACCTTCTTTACTTCAGATTTCCTCAGAAATTCAACTTATATCTCCTTGTTCAATAATAAACTTGTGTGTGTTAAAAAATGAATGTATAATGAGATGTATTTATACCCTTTATGTCACTTCCTTTTAACATTAGGGCTGGCATGTAGTTTCTGCTTCAATTCTCAAAAATTCATTTCTCATCAATCGTGAGGATCCACGTGACGTGCCACATACCACCAGAAGCGGCATGAATTATACTATCCATCCATGGGTGTTGTATCTGCATGTTTAATTTACTTCATGTCTATCTACTTTGATCAACTGTGGGGTCCAAAATCCAGTGGCTAGGGTTAACATCAATGACAACAACCAATCTTCCAACATAATATTTTATTTCACAGGTTCTTTTGGGTTGTATTTTCTGCGTAGGGTTGATCTATAATTGAGAAAAGTTGTAAATCGTGATAGGAGTACAAATAAAGTACAAAGATATTTTCAGGCATAAAAGTAAATTCAATAGAAATATGATGCATTGAAATTTGAACGAAATAAACAATCTCCTCCATTGTCTGGAAGAGGATAGTTTTTTGTTATATTATCTTGGTAGGGTCGATTTATAATTGAGAAAAATTGTAAAACATGATAGGAGTACAAACAAAGTAAAGAGACAAGAATAAAAATTAAATTCAATAAACATCTCATGCATTGAAATTTGAATGAAATAAGCAACCTCTTCCATTGTATCGAGGAGGCTAGTAAAATTATTTTTTTATTTTCTTTGAAATAGAGGGTGACCAGACTCCACCATCGTGTGTGATAAAAATGGATGGCGCCATACAATTCCTCACATTCCTCCATACATGATCTAATGTATTGGAAAGAAGAAACATTACTAATTTCTCTTGACATGACATCTTTTAAAAATGCTATCGTACAATATATGGAAGTGTATTATTGCTTTGCTTGGTTGATAATGAATATAATGTGATCAACTTACACATATCTTATTATACCAGTCAATTTCACAAATTATACCAGTCAACATGTTAACACATAGAATTGTAAGGGTCAAAAAAGCATGTCGGTTTTATTTTTTGAGTCATAGGGTTTCATAAGGTATAGGTTTTTATGTCTTCTTGTTATAGTCATAACTCAAATTTTGATTTGAATAAGCTAATGTTAGTTTGGCCTTGGTCTAGAGTTTTTGGTTTATGTATTTGTTATAATGACAAGTTGAATAAACCCTCACGAGTCACATATTTGAACTCTTCATCATTAACTTGACATGTCACACCTCCATGTTGTACACAAGATCCTCCTTTGTCACCTTCTATCCATATAACTGTCAAATCATGTTTGATCTATGTGCTTCCAACTCACTAGGAGAGTTTGTAGTGTACTCAAAGTACTCGATGCATTTATTTACCATCATTTCATTTATGGATTGTGCCAAAGGGATTTTTATTGTTTTCAGAGCCTATTTTAACAAATTTTCATGGGTCATGTCATTACATCTCCTAATAGTCTCCTCGAAGTATGCAATTCTTGTTTGAATCAGACACTGAGAACTAGCGTTGCATACTGGCTGAAGAGGAGGGTTGGAGGTTGGACTACTTGCAAACACCCCTATGCAAATTCAAATACACCAACATCAAACCTGGGACCACTAGGTACTCCATGAGAGTTTTCATGATGTTTGAGGATTGAGAAAAGGGGTTTTGGCTAGTTTTCCTTTTGGCACTGCGAACTGTCCCATTCATTTTGCTGACAGATTTCAAAGATGTTTCCATTATTCTTTGAACCTTGATCATCAAAAAATATCACCTCTAGAATTCAACCATCTTTCCCACATTTCAATTTTAATCTACTTCACTCATTTTACTAGCACTGCGAACCCTCTATTTCAGGCACTGCGAACCCTCTGTTCCAACGTTATTAAAACCCCATATTTTGCATATTTTATTAGATAAAATTTTAAATAATAAATCTACGCCCCTCTTAAACTTGAAACAGGTGGTCGATCAACTATTGAACCAGGTTTAAATATTGAATTCATTCTCAAGTTGATTAATTGATATTTGTATTGATGAATAAACCTTGTTTAAGCTGAGAATTCACTTGCACTTCCCTTTTTTTTACAACTCCCAGTTACCATTCCTTACTGTTTCTAATTGAAAGGGTGTATCCTCTTATACCTCATGTGCATAGGATAAAGTCCATAAAACTTTGTTTAACGCCAGACTATTGAAAACAATTTCGTTATCAAATACCCTAATCTCCTATTTTTTCACACCTATAGCTTCCATTAAAACTCACAGCAAACACATTCTTTGACAACAATTATGGACCAACAATAGCACATGAAGACTCATAAGGGAGGTGAAATTATAAGAACAGAGCCCTATGATATGCAACTTTTTGATTCTAAACATTTGATCAGAGAAGCCTTTAAGAGAGTAGGTTGCATCAATTTCTGTCAAAAGATGCAGAGGTGGCATCCAGAGGTAGCCAGGGAATTTGCACTAAATTTCAATGGGACCAAAACTAGGGGGGATTTTATAAATTGAAGTCACATAAATGTCCATCTCTAATGCAACAGTGTTAGGGACCTAACCCCTCACGTAGGTAGAATAATATATTTTCATGTAATAAAGGTCAATATTAATAAGGCCTAGCAATAAGGAAGAATAAGTCCAATGTAAGAATAACTAATAGAAGCTTCCGCTTCTAGAAGGATATTCCTCTAGATGGTTCTTTTGATAGACATATTTAGTATAAATGGGAGTTGAGGGTATGGGAACTTTTGTCTTGGATATTATTGTAATAGAGCTCCGTTCTACTGGAGGTTGACCCCTCGAAGAGGAAAGTGAACATTGCTCTTAGTAATCAAAGTGCTCTTTCGGGTGTTATTCTGGTATCATTTTGGTATTATTGTGGTGTTGTTCTAGTTATATTATTGTTCATCTTCCATTTCTAGCTATTTATTTATGTTCTGCATAATTTTTTATATCTGGAATATTACAAGTGGTATTAGAGCACCTTCCTCGGTAAAAAATTGTGGGTTAGTTTTTTTTCCAGGGTAGAGACGTATTCTGACATCTTTAAGCTACAAAGATATATCGTTACGTGCATAAACCTGTGGTCGAGGATTCATACATGCAGGAAATACAAGTGGTACTTAAGCACACATTTTTTGGCCACCCTTGTAACCCCTATTGGTACCCCTTTGAGTTGTAGCGCATCAGACATCCCCTGTATACGAATCAACCTAGATCTCCTGAAGCCCTTCGTAGATAAATCAATCAGTCGCCTGACTGCAATTGTGCCACTGAGAACAACACTCGAGAAGATACTCTCTAGTACCTGTGTAGTCGGGTAATACAACTAAGGGAATGGTCTAGCCTCCTTAGTTGGTGCCCTGAGATATTGGGCTGAGTACTACTGTTGGACCCCGCATGTATATCAGAGAGCTATAACAAAGGGAAAACCCTTGTTTGTATAACCCTTGAATACCTAACCCTTGGGACGGAAACAAAAATAGAACAAACAAGATCTATTGTGGGGCAACTGTGTCTCCTGCATTCGAGTTGCGAAATTACTACACATTGCTTCCTACTAAGCATTTGGGCATTTCATCACTGCAGTATTCTTCAGATCGAAGAGTCTGGATCCTGTTGGACCCATTATTTGAGACCTATTCCATTGGATTTCTCTCTTCTCCCTTATCATAGTCATACCTATCATTTTTCAGCAAATTGTTTTTCTTGTGGACCCAACCCCCTTCCAACACCCTTATTTGGGATTTACCCCATTGGATTCCACTCATCGCCCTGATCATTGTGATGCACTTCACCCATAACCCATTTTCTTTGTGGTCCCACCCGCCCCTTTTCATGTTCCCTCGTCATCATGGCCCATACCCATAGCCAAGACTTGGAAGCTTGCTTCACTACCTTGCACTCTAATTTCACAAAAAACCAACAAGAAGTGTGACAAATCAGTGCCAATATTACCACCATCAATCAAAATATGCATTCCTCCATCACCCCCTCAATCGCAGAACTCAAACAAGAGCTCAAACAAGACTTTACTACCTAGCTTGAATTTGTTGCTACGATGATCTGTGCCAAGATGCATATCCCTGCAGATCTTCCCTTATCTGACCCACCTTTGCATACCGAACGTGATACTTCCTCTCAGTCTTAGAATTTTCATCCCAATAACTTTTAGCATGACCTACGCCTTCCACGTGTGGATGTGACCAAATTTTATGGATCAGATCCCATTGGTTGGGAAAATCAAATGGAACATTATTTCTCTTTGTATGGAATTACAGATGAGTTGGCCAAACTCTGGTATGATGTTCTCCATCTAGATCAAGAACATTGGAAATGGTGGCAATGGAGAAAAAATGCCCGCCAAGGGTATGTAGCTTGGACACACTTTGTGGTAGAGATTTATGAATGCTTTGACACTGATACCAACCATTTAGGCCGTTTGAAAAAGTTGAAACAATATGGCATTGTTGAATACTTTATAGCTTCTTTTGAGAGACTGTATTTTTGTACAAAGGGCATGTCTGAAGCTTTTTTCTGAGAATGTTTTATCAGTGGCCTCAAGGATGATATTTGTGCTCATGTCCTCATGGCCCAGCCTCAGAGTTGGGTGGAATATACTAAAATAGCTAAGGAATCAAAACATGTTATCTCTTCTCAAAACAAAAAACCCTCCTTTATTCCTCGCACTAAACCCATAACTCCCACTCCTCCTTCTACTCCACTAAAGATCCATAAATTGACCAGGGCCGAAATGGCTAAACGCCAACTCAAAGGCCTTTGTTATAATTGTGATGAAAAATATTTTCTGGGACACAAGAGTAAGGAACAAAATATTTTTATGGCCATCTTGGAGGATGTTGAGGCTTCCCTTGTGTCTATGTCACCTGAACCCACTAACATCACCCATCCCTCAGACCGTCCCAAAGTAGAACCAGTCATTTTCCTAAATGATCTCACGGTCTTGTTTTCTCCCCAAACCCTCAAGCTAATTGGTTACATCAAGCATAGGAAGGTCATCATTCTTGTTGATAGTGGAAGCACCCATAATTTTATTCATCGCCACATTGCCCAAGAAAAATTTGTATATCCATGCAGTCAATAATTTCCAAATCATGATTGCTAATGGCGGGTCCATGAAATGTGGAGGGCGTTGTGAAAATGTACGTCTCCAAATTGGTGAATACCACCTGAAATATCATATGTTTTCTATAGACATGGGTGATTGTGACATTGTGTTGGGTGTAGAATGGATAAGGAATTTGGGTCCCATTCTCATGGATTTTAAGGAATTAACCATGAAATTCGACCAAGAGTGATCTGGATTATTTTCGGCATGAAATGAGAGCGGAGATATAATACGGGAATGCACAGAGATATCGCGGATATCCAATAATATAACAGAAATGTATCAGATATGCATCCATAAACACAGAGATACAGTAATACATAATTTCTATCAATGAAATAAATGTACATAGACTGTAAAAATACAGAGTGAAAGATTCGCTAGAATGGTGGCAGCTTATCTATGAGAAGAGATGTGACGACTGCGCTCATCCGCAAGAAGATGATTACAATGAGGCTCTGAAGGACTTTTTACAATAAACAGGAATGCCAAAAACCCTTTACATCCAAAAACCTAACCCTAGGAGATGAAGTGCCAAAAGTCACGTGGGCCTCGTTTGAGTAAGTTAGTACATCAACTTCCCGGGGTCGTAACTTTTGCATACGATCTCTGTTTTAGGCACATGATATCCCATTGGAAAGGTATTGTCAAGGAGATTCATTTTTGGGGCTCAATCATGCCCTTATATATCATTGAGAAGATTGATCTAAAAAAAAAATCATTTAGGCCCTCAAAATAGCCCCGGAAGTTAAAAACTGCTAAAAATAGTAAATTACCAAAATTTCCAATAAATTGTTTTAAGCCAGTTGGAAAAGGTGGGTGGCCACTTATATCCACCTAGATCAATCCTCCCTCATTAGGAAGCAATGGTATTCATTGCATTGAGTTCCTGGGGGAGAGGGAAAAGCGTTTGTTGAATCTGCATCTTGAGGAGATGCTTCACTTGTTGGAGAAACTACACTGCTTAGATTGTTGAAGGTTGTCACGAACATGTGGCTAGGAGGGTTGGACATTTTTAGCTAGTTTGACTACATGAAATGCCTATTTGCAGAAGGAATATTTGTGCTTTGCTGCAACCTTGTCGACCTGCTTTTGTTGGATAGAAGGTGCTTGGGGCGAGGCTGTAGTGGTTGCAGTGTCCTTCTATTCCCCTTTTGAATAGATTGTGAAGAAGATGAATTTTCCAGTATGAGATACTACCTTGCGGTATTGTTTAGGTGGAACAATAGTTGGAACTACCTTTGGTATTCTGTAGATATGACCCCCCAAAGTAACAATGACACTACGGGGTCGAGACTCATAAACAACATGGCGTCTCCACATATATGGTTGGTCCAAGAGGACATCATAGACACCTAGTGGGTAAACATCACATAATACCTCATCCTTGAAGGGTTGGATGCCATATGACAATCTGCACTATTGGCTAACACAAATATCTCGTCCTTCGCGAAGCCACCCGATATTGTATGGTTGCGGGTGTGGTGTTGTCAGCAATCCCAACTGTTTGACGACCTCTGTTGAGATGAGGTTCTTCTGGATTATGCTACCAACAATAAAATGCAGTGGGGTCCCCTTCACCCACATCCGTGAATGAAAAATGTGCTCCCCCTCTTCGGGATCTGTTGGTTCTTCTGGTTGAATTGTTGCAGTCATGACAATAACAATGGGGTATGCATCAATGATCTGTCCTTTACCAGTATTTTTAGAATCAGATTCTGAATCAGGGTTAGACTCCTTATATTTGATATCGACCACCAATGACTTTTTTGAGTGACATTCATCGATGTTGTGTCAGGGGATTTTGTGGAAATCACACCATTTTTCGGTGTCCTTCTTTGTCTTCCCGTGACCCTTCTTTTCCTTTGGCTTGGACTGGTTTTCAGGAGACTGTTTTTTAGTGTCGTCTTTGTCATACTTTGGTTGTTGCGGATTTGCAGACCCGCACTCCCATTTTTTCTGGTGCTTAAATTTTTTCTCGATTTTAATAACATATTGATAGGCAACACCGAGTGATGAGATGTCCAGAAAATCCATTTTAGTTTGGATGTATTTGTGTAGAGCCCCATGGTATTTCAGAACCAAATTTCGTTCAGATTCTTTGATACCCAAATTGGTGCGCAAAGTATGGAAGGCATTGGTGAACTCCAGAACTTCTTGGCCCCTCTCTTTTCGTAGTGTTGTCCATCTCATGTACTGGTCCTCATAGTTTCCAACAGGGTAATACTGTTCCTTTACCGCATCCACAAAAAAATCTCAAGTGGGCTTGACCCCATATATTCCAGAATCCTCTGTGGAACTTTGCTCCTAGTAAGTTTCCCACCAATGTTTTACACAAGGGAGAGCTTTAAGGAGTGTGAAGGTGATATTTTCTCTATCGGAAAAATTGTGAACAGAGAAATAACCTTCTAGCATAGCTAACCATTTTTATAGGGCTTCTGCATCTATTTGTCCTTCAAATATAGGAATATCAAAATTTAATTGTAACTTGAAAGGCAAGGTGCCTCCAAAGTGGTCTCTTGATGAATATGCGCTTGTTTCTATCAACAGACATTGAAGGATGTGGGAAAAATTCTCCATCACTTCGTACCTCTGTCGTGTGAGAGCTTTCTCAAGCAACATACTGATAGGATCATCTACTCCATCATTTTTTGTTTCTTTCACCATTGAGGGTTTCTTGGGTGTGCGAGAGCGATTTTACTTAAGAGAGACAAGCTTGATACCCAACTTTCTATAGTTGGACCTCGTCGGGGACATGCACTGAAAAACGATCAAGAGCAACCTGCTCTGATACCACTGATCCAGATTATTTTCAGCACGAAATGAGAGAGAAGATATAATAAGGGAATGCATAGAGATATTGCGGATATATAATAATATAACATAAATGTATCAGAGATGCAACCATAAACACAGATATACAGTAATACATGATTTCTATTAATGAAATAAATGTACAGAGACTGTAAAAATACAAAGTGAAAGACTCGCTAGAATGGTGGTGGTTGATCTCTGAGAAGAGATGTGATGATTGCACTCATCCACAAGAAGATGATTACAATGAGCCTCTGAAGGCCTTTTTACAATAAACAGGAATGCCCAAAACCCTAGACATCTAAAAACCTAACCCGAGAAGATGAAGCGCCAAAAGTCATGTGGGCCCCATTTGGGTAAGTTAGTATATCAACTTCCCGAGGTTGTAACTTTTGCATACGATATTTATTTTAGGCGTATGATAGCCCGTTGGAAAGGTATCATCGACGAGATTTATTTTGGGGGATAAATCATGCCTTTAGATATCATTGAGAATCTCTATCTCAAAAAAACTTCATTTAGGTCCTCAAAATAGCCCCGGAAGTTAAAAATTGCTAAAAATAGTAAATTACCAAAGATGCCAGAAATTGTTGAGCCAGTTGGAAAAGGTGGGTGGCCACCAATATCCACCTGGATCAATCCTCCCTCATTAGGAAGAAATGGTCTCCAATGCATTGAGTTCCCGGAGGAGAGGGAAAAGCGTTTGTTGAATCTGCATCTTGAGGAGCTGCTTGCCTTGTTGGAGAAGTTGCATTTCTTAGCTTGTTGAAGGTTGTCACGAACATGTGGCTGGAAGGGTTGGACATTTTTAGCCAGTCTAGATACATGAGATGCCTGTGTGCAGAAGGAATATTTGCATTTTTTTGCAACCTTGTCGACCTGCTTCTGTTGGATAGAAGGTGCTTGGGGCGAGGCTGTAGTGGTTGTAGTGTCTTTCTGTTCCCCTTTTGAACATATTGTGAAGAAGTTGAATTTTGCAGTATGAGATACTACCTTAAGGCACTGTTTAGGTGGAAAAATAGTTGGAAATACCTCTCATATTCTGTAGAGATGACCCCCCAAAGTAATAATGACACTACGAGGTAGAGACTCATAAACAACATGGCGTCTCCAAATATATGGTTGGCCCAAGAGGACATTATAGACATCTAGTGGGGAAACATCACATAATACCTCATCCTTTAAGGGTTGGATGCCATATGACAATCTTCACTGTTGGCTGACATGAAGATCTTGTCCTTGGCGAAGCCACCTGATGTTGTATGCCTGCGGGTGTGGTGTTGTCGACAATCCCAACTGTTTGATGACCTCTGTTGAGATGAGGTTCTTATGGCTTCTGCTATCAACAATAAAATGCAGTGGGGTCCCCTTCACCCACATCTGTGAATGAAAAAGGCGCTCCCCCTGTTCGGGATCTGTTGGTTCTTCTGGTTGAATTGATGCAGTCGCGACAATAGCAGTGGGGTCTGCATCAATGATCTATCCTTTACCAGTATTTTCAGAATAATATTTCAAATTAGGGTTCGACTCCTTGTCTATGATCTTGACCACCAATGACTGTTTTGAGCAACATTCATCAGTGTTGTGCCAGGGGATTTTATGGAAATCACACCATTTTCCAGTGTCCTTCTTTGTCTTCCCGTGACCCTTCTTTTCCTGTGGATTGGACTGGTTTTCGGGAGACTATTTGTTAGTGTCGTCTTTGTCATACTTTGGTTGTTGCGGATTTGAAGACCCGAACTCCCGTTTGTTCTGGTGATTAAATTTCTGCTCGATTTTAACAACATATCGATAGGCAGCACTGAGTGATGAGATGTCTAGAAAATCCATTTTAGTTTGGATGTATCTGTGTAGAGACCCACGGTATTTCAAAACCAAATTTCGTTCGAAGTCTTTGATACCCAACTTGGTGCACAAAGTATGGAAGGCATTGGTGAACTCCAAAACTACTTGGCCCCTCTCTTGTCGTAGTGTGGTCCATCTCATGTACTGGTCCTCATAGTTTCCAATAGGGTAATACTGTTCCTTTATCGCATCCACAGAAAAATCGCAAGTGGGCTCGACCCCATATATTCCAGACTCCTCTGTGGAAATTTTCTCCCAGTAATTTTCCCACCAATGTTTGACATGAGGGAGATATTTAAGGAGTGCGAAGGTGATTTTTCTCTGTCAGAAAAATTGTGAACAGAGAAATAACCTTCTAGCAGAGTTAACCATTTTTCTCGGGCTTCTGCATCTATCTGTCCTTCAAATATAGGAATATCAAAATTAACTTGTACCTTGAAAGGCGAGGTGCCTCCAAAGTGGTCGATTGATGAAGATACACCTATTTCTATCTGTAGGCGTTGAAGGATGTGGGAAAAATTCTCCATCATTTCGTCCCTCTGTCGTGTGAGAGCTTGCTCGAGCAACATACTGATAGGATCGTCTTCTCCATCGTTTTTCTTTTCTTTCGCCATTGAGGGTTTCTTGGGTGTGCGAGAGAGAATGTCCTCAAGAGAGACAAGCTCGAGACCCAACTTTCTATACTTGGACCTCGTCAAGGAAATGCACTGAAAAACGATCAAGAGCAGCCTGCTCTGATACCATTGATCCGGATTATTTTCGGCATGAAATGAGAGCGGAGATATAATAAGGGAATACATAGAGATATTGCGTATATCCAATAATATAAATAAAATGTATCAAATATGAAACCATAAACACAGAGATACAGTAATACACGATTTCTATTAATGAAATAAATGTACAGAGGCTGTAAAAATATAGAGTGAAAGACTCGCTAGAATGGTGGCGGCTTATCTTTGAGAAGAGATGTGACTACTGCGCTCATCTGCAAGAAGATGATTATAATGAGGCTCTGAAGGAATTTTTACAATAAACAGGAATGCCAAAAACCCCAGACATCCAAAAACCTAACCCTAGGAGATGAAGTGCCAAAAGCCATGTGGGCCCCGTTTGGGTAAGTTAGTACATCAACTTCCTGGGGTCGTAACTTTTGCATACGATCTTTGTTTTAGGCGTATGATAGCCCGTTGGAAAGGTATCATTGAGGAGATTCATTTTGGGGGCTCAATGATGCCTTTTTCTATCATTGATAAGCTCGATCTCTAAAAAACTTCATTTAGGCCCTCAAAATAGCCCCGAAAGTTAAAAACTGCTAAAAATAGTAAATTACCAAAATTGCCAGAAAAATATTTTGATCCAGTTGGAAAAGGTAGGTGGTCACCGATATCCACCTGGATCAAAGAGGGCCAACAATATAATTTCCAAGGAATCACCGTCAGTTCCCCGGAGATCATTAGTTGCCATCGCATGGAAAAGCTGCTCATGAAAGGTCATTATGGAATTATTTCCAACTCCATGCCATACAAGCAACTGAGACACCCTCTGTGTCGCAGGACCTCCAATCCATCCTCTCTAAACATCAAGTGGTTTTTTCCCCTTGTCCTAGGAAGCCTTCCTCCCAATATCCATCCCTATCGTCATCCCTTTTCCCAAAAAAACGAAATTGAGAAAATGGTTCAAGAACTGCTCAACACAGGTGTTACCCTCCCTAGCACGAGCCCCTACTCTTCTCCTGTGGTCATGGTCCTTAAGAAAGAAGGTTATTGGTGCATGTGTCTTGAATTTTGTGCCCTCAACAAAATCACCATTAAAGAAAAATTTCCCATTCCTTTCATTGATGACCTCTTGGATGAATTAAGTGGCGCCCAGTTCTTTACTAAACTTGATCTTAGTTCTAGCTACCACTAGATCCATATGAAATAGGTAGGCATTCCTAAGACTGCCTTTAGAACTCATGAGGGCCACTATGAATTTTTGGTCATGCCATTTGGCTTGTGTAATGATCCCTCCACTTTCCAGAGCCTCATGAATCATGTCTTCCATCATTTTCTCTGTCATTTTGTCTTAGTTTTATTTGATGATATCCTCATCTACAACAAAACTCGGAAAACCCATCTTTCTCATGTGGATCGAGTTCTCCATCTACTCTCTCAACACCAATGTTTCCTCAAACAATCTTAATATTCTTTTGGTACCTCGGAAGTTGAATACTTGGGTCATCTTGTTGGCAAGGATGACGTCAGGGTGGATCCTAAAAAGATTGAAGCTATGCAAGATTGACCTCACCCAAAGACTCTCAAAATCTTGTGGGGATTTCTAGGTTTAACAGGTTAATATCGCAAATTTGTTAAGAATTATGGAAATATTGCAACACCTCTCACTGCACTCCTTAAAAATAATTATTTCACTTGGACTCTATATCAGTTTCTCAGGCTTTTCAAACCATGAAGATGGCCATGTTCACCAGTCCAGTCCTGACCCTTCTTGATTTCACAAAGAACTTTGTCTTGGAATGTGATGCTTCTGGGAAATGAATTGGCATTGTCCTTATGCAAGAGGGTCGGCCTTTGGCCTTTACCAACAAACAATTGTTCGAGAGAAATTTGGGCAAATCAATCGATGAAAAGGAAATGTTGGCTATTATGCATGTCGTGGATCTTTGGCGGCCTTGTCTATTGGGGAAACTCTTCCAAATTAAGACATATCATCAAAGCCTCAAGTATTTTCTGGAACAACGCCTTTCCTCCCCTGAGAAACAAAAATGGGTGACTAAGCTATTTGGATATGATTATGAGATCATTTACAAGAAATGAAAAGACAATGTGGTTGTTGATGCACTTTCCAGAAAATATGAAGATGAAGGGTCTCTTTTTTCTCTCTCCTTCATTGTACCAAATTGGCTCCAAGTTGTTCGCCAGGAATGGCTACACTATCCCAAAATTTCACATCTGATACAACAATTGCAGTCCAATTCTCCAGTTTCCCCAGGGTACTCTTGGCTCAATGATGAGCTTCGATACAAAGGCCATTTGTGTTCAAGTAAACAGTCAAAACTTAAATCCACGGTACTTTATGAGCTTCATGCTACACCCATAGTTGGGCACTCTGGGATTACCAAAACCTATGAATGGGTCAAACATTCTTTTTCCAGGGAGGGTATGAAACATGACGTTCATAATTTTGTGGCTGAATGTGTTGTGTCTCAATGCAAAAACAGAGAAACAATCATATCCTGGCACACTACAACTACTTTCTATTCCACCTACTATTTGGCAGGATATCTCTATGGATTTTATTGTAGGCTTACCTAAATCAGGCAATAAATCAGTCATCATGCTGGTAGTTGATTGTATTTCCAAGTATGCTCATTTATGTGCTATTCAACACCCATTTACAACATCTACCGTGGCTCAAATTTTCATGGATAAGGTCTTCAAGCTTCATGGCATGTCGCATTCTATTGTTTCTGATTGCGACCCAACTTTGACCAACAATTTTTGGCAAGAAC
This sequence comes from Picea engelmannii, assembly GCA_009831015.1. Taxonomy (NCBI): domain Eukaryota; kingdom Viridiplantae; phylum Streptophyta; class Pinopsida; order Pinales; family Pinaceae; genus Picea; species Picea engelmannii. The sequence goes on along the minus strand of ML783561.1, from coordinate 293,377 downwards.
TGTTCAAGCTACAAGGCACCCAATTGCATCTCAACACAACTTATCATCCCTAGACTGATGGTCGAACAAAAGTTGTCAACAAATGTTTGGAAACATATTTGAGGTGTTTTTCATCGGAAAGGAAGAATCAGTGGGCTCAATGGTTACCACTAGCTGAATGGTGGTAGAACACTTCGTACCATACAACTGCGTGCATGACTCCTTTTGAAGCGGTATATGGACATCTATCATATTTGCTAGGTGTCTCGAAGGTCCAGGTGATTGACCAAACGCTTATAATTCGAGAGGCTATTCTCCATACCCTCAAAGATAATTTGGTCATGGCCCAGAATCGCATGAAGCAACAAGCAAATCAAGGTCGCTATGAATGTCAATTTGCAGAAGGGGATAGGTGTTTCTTCGACTGCAACCTTATAAGAAAACTTCCCTCGAGTCTGACCATTGTCAGAAACTGGAGCCCAAATTTTATGTTCCTTATACCATTCTCAAGCATGTGGGATAAGTGGCCTATCAGTTAGCTTTTCCCATTCATTCTATGCTCCATCCTATTTTTCATGTTTCCTGCTTAAAGAAGGTGATTGGAACTAAGTGCCAAACTCAAACCAACCTTCCTGATTTTGATGAAGAAGACTCCATTTGGCTACAACCACAAGCAGTTTTGGACCAGCGTGAGTGTCGACTGCATCAATGAACCATCAAGGAAGTGTTAGTCCATTGGAAATATACAAATCCAACAGATGCCACTTGGGAACCAACTACCATTTTGCAACAATTTACCCATCTCAAGCCTTGAGGACAAGGCTTTTTTTTAAGGGAGAGGACATGCTAGGGACCTAACCCCTAACGTAGGTAGAATAATATATTTCCATGTAATAATGGTCAATATTAATAAGGCCTAAAAATAAGGAAGATTAAGTCCAATGTAAGAAGACCTAATAGAAGCTTCTGCTTCTAGAAGAATCTTCTTCTATATGGTTCTTTTGATAGACGTATTTAGTATAAATAGGAGTTGAGGGTATGATAATTTTTGTCTTGGATATTATTGTAATAGAGCTCTACTCTGTTGGAGGTTTCCCCCTCGAAGAGGCAAGTGAACATTTCTCTCAGTAATCAAATTGTTTTTCCTGGTGTTATTCTAGTATCATTTCAGTATTACTGTGGTGTTGTTCTAGTTATATTGTTGTTCATCTTCCATTTATAGCTATTTATTTATGTTTTGCATACTTTTTTATATCTGGAATATTACAAATAGAGATACCCAACAATGGAGAAAAGTGGTTCAAGGCAATGTCATTAAATTCTTCCTTCTCCAAGGAATTTATTAAGCCAGAGTGTCAGGGAGACAATTTTTCCAAAGGGGTACCTAAAAGCCACATGATTCAAGGTTTTGATAAGATGTTGAAGGTTATTCAAAGGTATTTTACCTCTGAGGGAATATTTAACATGGTTTATCAATATCACATCAGGATGATATTACACTTCACAGGGAAAGAAGCAATGAATCGACCTTTTTACCTCTTTAGAATAATTGGTAAGATGGATGATAGATTTCAAGCCAAATCTAATAAAGTAGACACACGTGTCCTCAATCTAAATTTATTAAAATGTTGGTGATGGAAGAGTTGAGAAAGAAAAATATTGATTGGGAAAAATTCCTCACTGCATCACACTTTTAGATGAATGTTTCCCCCTCTCCACAATATAAGATCCAAATCCCTAGTCCTATGGAGAAGATTGTGTGTTCATAGGTTATAAATAAGAAAATAGGTGCTTCTATGACTGATACAGATGATAGAGCCACAAATGAAACAGATGTAGGAGGGACTTCACAACCTTCACATAGGGAAGCTTCACCCATGGTAGAGCCCATTCCTATGGAGGTTCCTTCAAGAAAATCCACAAGCCTGAGAGGAAGAAAGCTTATGTTTCCTTCACCTATTGTTGCAGACAAGATTAAGCCTAGGAGGCCTTTTACTAGAGCAGTAGCCAAGAAAAAAGTTCCTGTGAAAGATGATGTAGCAAAACATTCAGCCCAAAGGAAGGGTAAATCCAAATATCCTGAGCAACCCATTGAAATTATTGATATCACTAATCCTCAAGAGGAAAGTGTTGAGCACTCAACACACCCTAAAAAGGTCTATGTCAATTTTTTACTTTTTGGGTACCACTTGATCTTTCACATTGTCTAATTACACTTCAGTATGAAACTGCTTCCTGTGCTTATTATTTATGTTTTTATGTTGATTCATTTAAAGTCTGCTTGAACATGCGAAAATCATCTCAACTTTAAAAGGGACTAACATTTACTTAAGGAATCGATAGTCTAAATTTTTCCCCAACGCGCCTAGGAAATTCAGCATCGGGAAAGATTAAAAGTGGTGAAAATCGCTTGAGAAAACCAAAACAACTGAGCGCCAAATTTCACCGGCGTCGGTAGAAGGAGGTCTCTCATATCCACGAATAATCTTCACTAAAGATATCGCGAAGATAGATCAATCGACATCGACATAAGATTAAAGGAATAATCATCGCACGAGGTAAAGGTGACATCACCGATCGCCGACTTTCAAAATATTTTCGACGTCGGGAATTTACGAAGATGATAACCCACGAAGAAAACTACACGTTAATTTTACTTTTGAACGTCGATCCTCGATGCCATCCCGACATCGGTAGTTGCAGTATCTAGCTCTTTTAGCATGTTCAATGTGAATGAATCCCAAGTGCAATCCTACCCACAAGCCGAGTTCTGGATTTTATTTTAATAACCCTGAGTTAGTACCACCACATCGGCATCAATCGACATCAGAAGCTTCTAAAGGAAAATATCAACGAACTTACAAAGAAAATAAAAACAACAATAATTATAAAATCACATGATTTACGAGAAGCTTAGATAAAAAAAAATGGTAGATTTACATACAAGGAGGGAACACGATACTTTCAACTGCAAAACATTTTCGAAATCTCATATATTGAGGCTCCCGCCAAGCTCAAGTTACATACAAATAAACACCATCGACGCCTTGACTAACCGACCCGATTACATTGAGAAAGTGAAAAACCTCACAACAAATAGAGAAAACTATCAAATGTCACTTCGGAGAATGAAAAACAAGAGTCTGCCCATCATGTATCTCCTGCACAGAGACCTTCTCTCAGACTACTCCTCGCACCTTGCAGTGTTTTCATTTTTCCTTCCCCATCATCCCTTCACTTCGTGCAGCCACACAATCGTATCTTGTGCTTCCCGAAGCTGTCTCTTGAGCCAATTTGTGCTTCCTTCACGACCCTGTGGTGCCTATACCTCCTGGTTCTTCGCTGCCAACTATCTTCATAATTCTCTAATTTCTTGATAAAGTTCGGCTATGGAGAGTTGGGCCTGCTCTAGCTATTGGATGGGACTCCCAACGAAAGAACCTGACATCTTTTCCCTTCCATTTCATCTCTTGTTTCTTTGACTAGTAGTCCCGACAGGCTCGGGCCAGGTACTCTTCATCATAAACTCCTCAGCGGTCGGGTGTGCGCTCAGCTCAATTGAAAGGTGGCTTTCTCCTCCTATTTCTTTATTTTTTCTAGGCCTTCCCCTCCTCCGTGGTGTCTGCTTCTGAGAGGGCATGACCTCCAACATATTTCCTTCAGATGTATTTTTATCCATTGCCACCTCCTCTTGAGATTCTTACACCGTTTCCGAGCAAAAGTAGGTACCTCCTATTGAAGCTTCAGGGACACTTGATACCAATAAGAAAGAGTCCCAGGCACATTGGGGCTTGGACCTGGTGCTCTGACTACCTCCCAAACCCCGTCCTTTTTTCAAAGGAGATCCCATAGTGTGACAACGTATTGGCTTAAACATTTGCATATGAACAAAAGACCACGACATAGAGTTTTTCTAGAATTGAACTCGCAAGACCAACGCTACCAATGAATAAACTTGGCTGATGCATAGAATCCCCACATAGCCTCTAGAATTTATAGCATAATGAGGAATCAAAACAAAACATGCCGAATAACATTCACGCCTCGCGACATGATTTCTTGAATATTTAACGCGTCACAATTTCTCGACGAATGCAATACAAAATGCATGAAACGACACCTATTGGAGTTGCAGGGAATATACAGTATGATCATTCCAATCTCTTTAATCTCCCCAGCTTCCATTATTAGCGAATGATAGTTAACACACTTGGTGATACGGCTTCCGGAGGAACAACTTGCCTCGACCTAGGGCATTTAACGACTTCCTTATTATGGTATCTGACCTTTTGGGAGCGTACGTGCACTTTCAACACACGTTCGGCTCTGGCATCCTTTCCCAACCCCAAGGGTCAATCGACCACTGTGACAGTTTCAACGCTCATATCTGTCGTACTTGATTTTCCATGCTATGGCGTGCGGTTATAACTCATTCAAAATGAAGAGGAGTGGAGGCATGGACAAGGACATTACATGTCATTCAAAAGGGGAACTGGGATCATGTAAGTATTAAACGATCGAGTCTAACGAGCTCTATAGGTACACATCGGTCTATTCTGTTTCTGTTTGCATCTTACTATGCATTGCCTGATAAGTGATTTCTAAACTACCTCAACCCCGATTGTAGGAAAGATAGTTCCGACTACCGAACAAAGTTTGCTCTGTAACCTCACCGAGGAACTCAAAAGAAACATCGAAGAAAAATCAACAAAGTAATGAAGGATATCAGACTCCCCTAGTTCGTCACCCCCAACAACTTCGTTGACCTAAGAAATGTAGTCGAGTCGCATGCCAAACAAGATTCACTATGGACCGAAGAGCTCGCAAAGATGACTGGCGCGAGGCCAGGGCAAGTGCAACGATTTGCAGAGCATCCAATCAAAGATCGAACCATGCTACAGCAGTTGAACTCCAGTCTAGTGAAGTACCAGATGCATGTGATGGACATTAGAGGGATACATGCGGCTCCGATGGAGCAACAAAAATTTCCATGGGCCCAAACTTGTGAAGAGTTGTTTATTAGTTAGTTTGAGTATGAGATAAATCACCCTTTTCAAGAGAGATCTCGGGCCGACTGTTAAAGAAACTGTTAGTATAGGATGCCACATGGCGAATTTTTTTTTTTCTTAAGCTGCACTTAGCCGTTAATTTCAGTTAAACTTTACATTATAAATAAAGACATCGACCAATTAGTTAGAGGTTGATGGTTATTGCAAGAAATCTTTCTTTCTTGTTGTTAAGAATTATTTTGAAGCTGCTATGAATTGAGAAGTCCTTCTGGACCAAAGACAAAGTTATTTTCATCAAATGCATGTGTGAGTGGACTCAAAGAAGAATTATTTCCTATCTCGTTTCATGAATAGATGTAACAAGTAAGAGATGTCCAATTTATTGTCAAGTTATCTGGTGCAATGCTTTGTTGTTCTTTTCTTTAATGATGAAGATGTTGAATCGTTGTGCGATTATGTGATGAATGATTATGGTAGATGAATTATTTTGCTTGTCGTTATCTTATTACATATGTGTTTTCTTTCTGATAATTAGTAATCTCAGACAGTAATTGGATGCTCATATGGTTAACGTATTAGTACTAGGCCTGTGGTATAGAATTGTTGTCTACATGTTTGAGTAGCGGGTTATCCCAAGCTCGACTTCTTCCCCAATAGTTAGAACTTAATTCTATTTTGTTGCCAAGTTGGTTTATACCGGGTTACACCTCACATCGGTCCCGTCCAAGAGAAAATAAAAAAAGAGATAGTATAAACTAAAGGAAGAGCCTTCAAAAGAAAACGTTAAATCCCATCAATTAATTGGTCGGATCGCAAGATATGGAGAACCATTCCATTCCAAATGTTGCAGATTCTAATAGGGCCTCGGTGGCAGGTTTGGTTCCTACTGTTGAACTAGGGATTTGAGACCCATCAACAAAAAACAATCCCACTTTCAAGAGGCTCAAAATACAACTTAAAGAAGCAAGGGATGAGGTTGATAAACTGAAAAGTGAAGAATCTGGCTATAGGAAGTAACTTAAGGGGATGATGGGAATGTACCATGAAACTATTGACAAGGCCATATGTATAGCCAAAAGATTATTTCCCCTCCACAGGCAGCTCAAAAATCTCTACAGACAAAACATATATCATCAATATCAGATCATAAATTTAAAGGCATAACTACATCATTTTAAAGAAGACTTGGCCAAGATAAATCTGGACATGTTGGCTAAATTTGCTACCAGGAGAAGCTCCAGAGTTAAAAAGTGAAGATGTTGAACCTCCTTAAGTTTTGGTCAAGTTTCTTGTTTTATGCATTTTTCATTTTTTAGGATGATTATGCTTTGTAAACCATGATTATATACTAGGATGTTGTCTTCTAGTCATTTACCAAGATTATAAGTTGTTACAACATTTTGGGGCTCTTGAGACAGTTTTTGAAATGTTTTAAGACTTTATCAAATGAAATGATCCACTACAGGAAAGTTCGCAGCGCCTGGCACTATGAATTGGCACTGCAAACTCATGTTTTGGAGTTTTTGAAGAGAGGAACAACTACCAGGTGTTAATATGGATGCATGTCAATAGTATGAGGATAAGTTGTGAGCTGGGAGGCCAATTGTCCAAAGGAAATGCACTCAAAGGGACACTTCATCAGTCTTTAGGAATATGTTGTAAACGCGGCCAACATTAGCCTGAAATTTAGCATTATGTTTTATTTATGTTGTACAACTATAGTCATGCCAATCTAGGTGCAACAATTTTATGAGGAGGATGTAATTCGAATTGTAATGTTGTTAATATTAGTCTAGGCTATAAAAAGGGAAATTTGATATTGAGGAGAGGTTCGAATGGTTAGAGAGAGAATCATGTTTTGGATATTGTCTATGTAACAAACCAACCTCCTATTGTATGCACCATACTCAAGACTCTTTGGATAATAGAAATCATACCTTTTTCTTATTCATCCTCTTCTATCTTACTTTGATTTCAGTTTATTGAATGATTCAATTGGCTGATTGTATCTGTGTTGCAATTGAGGATCTATTGTAATAATTCTTGTATAATATCATAGTTTTCCTCTTTGATTTTGAGAAGTTCTTATGTCAGAGAGTTTTCTTCATATGTGTATCAATACTACCTGATGTAGATGATAGACATATTACATTTTATTTTAAAGTCTTCCACCTATCCAAGTTATGTTTTTAAATACTCATATGAAATTATTCAAAGCCTTATTTGCTGGTATATATTGTATGGAGTAAGCTGTGATTGACAGTCTTGTCTGAGTTTTCCATCCATTTGTACTTTTATAAATTGTTATCTTTCACATTCTGATGGGTACTGAGCTTACACTTATAGCAGTCAAAGTGTGACTTTTCGTGCTAACACAACGTATACACCAAGTTTAGTTGAATGAGTCATTATTACTGATAATATTAAATAATCTTTTACGTTCAATCATCCTCGCCCCACTTACAATATGAAATTGATATGCATTGAGAGTCCTTTTATGTAACCATTCGTGTTTGGGTGTTTCCTTTACAATGGCATTGGTGGGCTAAGATGAGACTCATGTGTTCACTCACAAAGTGTTTTTTGTGGTGGTCATTTTCTAATAATAATAATAAATTAGCGACAATCAACCATGGTTGAAGGACGAGAACCAAAGTATTATATTTGTAAAGTAATTCCAATCATGATTATTTGTTTCTCTTTATGTAGGTTTATTCCAGTGCGCTACTATAATTAACATGCTTCAATTGCTTGAAATTTCAATGACACATACTTCACTTGCTAAATATGGCTAAGATTCCCACCTACAGTAACCGACCTCTTTAACGGACCCTACATAATTGGTCTATTGTGTTCGACGGTCTTTACAGGTCGAAAATATGCCATGAAAATTGCCATGGCTACTGTTGCTACGAAGGTTAGATGCATTGTCATTATTTTACTATGTTTGTGTGGGTATGAATGGAAATGGCGATTAGTGGATCGACAACAGTTTTTTACGGAGGAAAAATTGTAGAATGTTTACTATATTTTATCATTTTTGAACCTTAAATAACATAAAAAATTGACGTCTCCACATTAAATTTTGAATATCCCGCAGTTTCTACTTTTCAGTCAGGTGAATTGATAGACAGGTCGGATATTGAAAGTAGACAACCATACATTTTATTATTTATTCATCGGAATATTTTCCTATGCAACTTTCCATCTATAAATAATTTTGTCAAATAGAGCTTTCTTGCTCATTCGTGGTTGTGAAGTCCTCGTCGAGAACTGCTAGAAATATTTTCAACATGTGACAACATTTTCGTTTAAATAAATCATTCTCAAATATTAATACAAGTCATTAGCTTGCAATTAATGTGGGGGTAAGTGGGTTATTACACATGTAATACATGAAAACAATAAAATAAAAATAAAGGCCTTAGACTGTGCTTGCATGTGTCTTAGTGTCTGCTTGTGTCTTGGCTATGTGGCCTTCATGCCTTAAGCCATGACATGCATGCAAGATTATAGAGCAGAGACTGTCTTTGTGTTGGTTGGCTCCTGGTTGCAACATTCATCAAAGAGTTAAATGATAATTGGATTCAGATAGTTGTTTGTTAGCAATATCCAGTGCTTGAAGTTTTGAATTTCTGCATAGGTTCTCTGGTAAAGTGCCAATTAATCTATTCAAGAAGAGTTTTATTTCAATGAGGCTTGTAAGCCTACCCAAGCCTAGAGGTATTTCATCAACCAGGTTGTTTTGATATAGATTCCGGGATTCCATATTCAAGCTTCCCATCCTAGCAAGAATTGAACCATTGAGCACATTCATGGAAACATCAAACTTCTTTAATCTTTTTAGGTCGCCCACAGCCACCACAATGGGACCCGATAAAATGTTTTGGTAAAGCTCGATATGTACAACATTTTCTAGCTTCATGATTCTTTTGGGAATCAAACAAGAGAAACTATTCATGGATGAATTCAAGTTCGTTAGCTCTGCAAGACTGCCTAAAGTCTTCATAATTTCTTCGACGAGGTTGTAGCCCGCCAACCATAGATTTTGTAGCTTTGTTAGATTTACGATATCATGAGGCAGATTTTTGGTGAGATTAGGATTGTAGGCCCAATTAAACTGTAGTGTTGATAATATTGAAAAATAGATTTAAGACTTGCAACTCCGACAACTGGCAGAACTTGGGGGAACCAGACCGATGAAGTTACTTCCGAAGAGATCTAGATGCCTGATCCTTGAAAGATCTGAGATGAAGTTCGTAGCTTATGACTCTTCAATCGACACTGTGCAAGCCACATTTCTCATCTTTCTTTGTTGTCGACAGGATAAGGGAGAAGGACCGGGTTGGTGGGGTAGTTGGTCATTCAATGCTCTCATAGTGTCGTTCAAAGGAACGAAAGAAAGAGTCACCGAGGTAGACCAGGTTCAACTTCAAATGTTATAGTGTATGGTTCATGAGATTCAACTTCGTTGTCGGATACAACCACAATCCACTATAATCTAATGTTATAATGAATGGGAAAATTTGAACCTGGTTGATAGCGAGAAAGAAGGAAGTAAGTCATGTAAGAATATCAAGCCTAAGGCCCTACGAGGATGTGGATGTGGAAAGATTGATTGGGACTGGGCAATGTAAGGATAAGGCTCTGTGGGGATGATAAAGGTAAGTGAATAGATTCATTTGCAAATGCAAAAGTTAATAAAGAAAATATTTACCCAGAAGAGAGTGGTGTGCTTTCACAAAATCTTAGACTTTTGCACAATCTCATTGATACACCCCCCATACACAAGGTTGTTTATACAACCCATACACAAAACAAGGAGTTGTGTTCATGTACATCATCTTGTCGTACTCTTCTCTTCAAACTGCACTAAACCTTTCACAATTGAATAAATTCAAGGTTAGATTCCTAGAGATTATACAAATTATACATACTATGAATATTAGAGGTATTGAATTGTTAAAATTACCAATTTGATTTTGAAATCTCATTATGCTTTTAGGAAGCAAGATTCTAAAACTCTATTTCCTGCTAGGTATTGAATCTACTGTTGTTAAATATGGAATTGTCTATGCTTCTTTCTCTATTCATGCATTTGTTGTTGGTTCTAGATCTGTTTCTCTAGCTTCTTTAGGTACCATAGCTATATCCACAAATTTTCAGTGAACAGGTGAAAAATCCCCAAGCTTATATCAGGTCCTATTCTTGATGAAGTGATGTGGTGATGAGGCTATGGGGAGCTAGCGAGGCAAGGAGTGCAGTTGGGTATCTTGTTGCAGGAATGAACTAAAAGTAAGAGTTTAGATAACAAGCTTTATTGTTGAGGCGGTGATGAGGTGGTGAGGTTGCGAGGAGATGGCAGACATGCATTGATTGCAAAATTTGGAAGTGACCTAGAATGCATAGTCCCTCGACTGCAATGCCACAAAACCTAGGTCTCCAAATTAGCCAATGTTATATATTTGTTTTATAAAATAACTTTTAATTGTAAGAAATAAGTTTTAAGGCTCAAATTGAAAATATGGAATTGCAGAGGAGGTGTAGAATGTTAAAACACACTTTCCAATCTGAATTACTAAATTTGGTGAATAAATAAAGCACGGATGTGCATTTAGTGACACTACTTAAAAAATTGTAAAAGGTGAACAGAGTTATTAAAGGAAAATGGAGGTAAATTAAAAAAACAATATGGAACATTGGTTATGTAGGCACAGTGGAAAACTATAGCTATTAGGTTTTAATTTTTTCGAAGGGAATTTATGCATCTTTTTACATGTATTTTTTTAGCTACAAATAGATTTGTACCCTCTCTTAACAAGTGGATGTGGATTTTTTAAAGAATTTAATGCTATTTTAACAACAACAAATAGATTTTGAGTATATGAGACAATGGAATGAGTATCACGTTTGATCATGGAGTCCTCAAGGGTACATAATTCAATTAGAGAGTGCAATTTAAGAAGGCATTTAGCCTAACTTTGTAAGCCATTGTAAAACATTTTACCACGGTCATTTTTTCAAAAACAACACTTTGAAAGAAAATCACTCAAATTTGGAAAATTATGATAGTTACATGGATTTTGAAGCATAAGTAGAAGGTAAATCAAATTAGAGAGGGGCTTGGATTTGGGATCAATCTCAATGTAAGAGAAGAGAAAATCCAAAAACCAAGAAATTCTAAAAATGAATGTACCACATTATATAAAGTAGAGATTGGTTGTAGGTGTTGTGGGAGGTTTGCAAATAGCACAAAATTTTGAAAATATTGTAGTAAAGGCATGCACATTTTTATTTTGCAAGCTATTTAGGAAATTCATATTAATATTGGGAAAAAATTAAATAATAATAGTGGTTCTTGGCCCACCACTGGGGAAACCAGACCAAAAACAAAAATATAAGCCTTTGTCCGGTGAGCTATACAATGATCACAAAGCCAAACATTTTTCAATGGTAAACTAATCCTATCAACATGATTTCTAGAATGCCTAGAATAATATTGATTCTTAGTAGAAATGCCTCTACTCAGATATATAGAAAAAACACTAGAAACCTATTCATATCAATTGGGTGGGGTAGATGGGTTCTAAGAAGTGTCTTGCAATGATTGTTTGCCTTTGAGACCTTCATTGGCGAGCCAGTTGATGATTTTATTGCCAGATATTTTGAGATGAGACAAAACAATTATAGGGATATAGGGAAGGAGGTTGTTTATGCGCTATAAGTCCCCTTCAAGGTGCCAACTGCTAGAGATTTTGGTGATGGACGAGCCTTGCTGCATCTTCTTGAAAATTTGAATAACTAATTGAGAGTCTCCTTCGACTATCAATTTGGTGAAGCCTTCTCGAGCTACTACATGAAGACCATATTATAGGGCCTACAACTCTACTACATTATTACTATTTGTGCCAAGATGTCTAGCATAAATCCAAATTATTTCCCCATGATAGTTTCTAAAAACACTGCCATAGTTTGCAGGGCCTAGGTTTCCTTTGGATGCACCATCAAAGTTTAGTTTTATAAATTATGGAGGGGGGGACTCCCATTTGTCTGGAATATTACTTCTAGGAAGCACTGATCTTGGGGGATGAAGAGCACTAAAGGGGCTAAGCTCAAGTTATTTTAATATGATTGTCTCTTTATCATTACCTTTGCAATGTTGCGTAATCCATGGAGTGATCAATATTGATTCCTTTATGTGTTTCTTTATATTGATCCATATTTGGCCCATGTCTAGGTAGACAATTTTGAATATTCATATTTTTCTTTCTTTCTAGACCTCCCATAAAAGGAACCTAGGGAAGAGCTTCCAAATCGATTAAGAATTGGATGGGAAAAGGTTGTTTGTCTCCAGGTTGTTATGGTCTCTATGATGTTAGTCTTGTTTCTATCCATCTTTGTAAAAGTAGAAGCACCTTTGTCCCATATAGTTGTTTCAAAGGGACATGAGTTAGGGATATGTTTTGTAGGTTCCTCATTCCAGCCACATCCCATATTTTTGGAGTGGGGAGTTTTGAGTGCCCCGCTGTTCTGCTAGAAGTATCTCTAACGTCGAAGCTTCCCCTAGGAAAATAATCCCATCGAATTTTATACAGTCATTCTTGAATCTTGATTTTCCTAGTGCACAATTCATGCCAAAAGGTGTCCCAATCAAAGTTCTCTAGTAGAGGGGTCCAAGCTTATTTTGGTAGCTAGGACTGCCAACAAGGGTTAGATGGTTGAGGAACCTAGTAGTGAGATAGCTGGGTCTTTCCTTGTTTCATCATAGTTTCCATGAGGATTTGGAGATCTTTTGTTATTTGTAACTTTGGAATTTGCTGTCATCCCAACATAGAGTTTTTTTACCATTACAAATCTCCCAAAAGAAATGATTTTGGACCGGATTCTTATTTTTCTAGGCTACATTCCATATGTAGGAGACAATATTGTGACCATCCATTCAAACTAGATCTTGTTATGCCATATTTGCAACATACTTGCGCCTTCAAATTTGGCCCACCCCACAACTACCCTGTACTGTGGAGCCATCGTCACTAGCTTTTAGCTCCCATGATATCACTTAATATTTCTTGGTCTCGAAAACCAAGACCTCCTGTCATTTTCAGGAAGAAGAGCTTGTCTTGTGGTACAAGGGCCCATTTTCTCTCTTTTCTAGCTCCCCCCTAGAGAAAGGATCTCTTTAAATTGAAAACAACATTGGGAAGAGATTTTGGGGTTGCTAGCCTAGAGAATAAATAGAGGGGCATGGCTTGAAGAATCGACTTTAGAAGGATTAGATGGTCTTCTAAGATAAGAGATTGAAAAGTTCATCTTGCCAATTTATGATCCAATTTGTTGAGAAGATGCTCCTATAAGACATTTTGGAGAACATTGTCTACAAGAGGGGCTCCAGAGTATTTGGATGGAAGGGAGCTTCACTGAAAACCTAGAATTTGTGAATATTAATTTGAATAACATGTGGAGTGTTAAAGAAGAAAATGTGTGACTTACCATAATTGATTGTGGTTCCTGAAGTTTCCATAGAATACGATAGTACCTATTTAAATGCATTGGGTTCACAAGTTGTTGGTACTCCCATGAGTAGTGTATCATATACAAATTTCTGATGAGAGGTTGTGAGTTCATCTTCAAGAATCCCAAGACATTCTATTTTGTTGGTGTCCATTGATTCTTTAAGTGTGCAGCCCAACCCTTCCACCATCAAAAAAAAAGAAATGGGGAGAGTGGGTCCTCTTGCCAGAGGCCTCTAGAAGGGGTCTAGAAGGGGTGAAGGTGGCTGAGGGTGATCGATTGATAATAATTGAGAAGAAATCCTTGGAGGTGAGAGATAAAATCCAATTAGTCCATCTTTCATAGAATCCAAAAGCAAGGATAACATGTCTAATGTATTTCCATCTCAGCTTGTCGAATTCTTTTGACATGTCTAGCTTAATAAGAATACCAGATTATTTAGTGGTTTTCGATGAGTGAATCACTTCATGGGAAAGGATGATAATATCCATGATCTGTTGACCCTCATCATAGCTTGATTGCTCTAGGAATATTAGTATTAGAGAGGCCTAATCCGATTTTCAATTACTTTAGTTATAATTTTATAGACCACATTGCAAAGCGAGATAAGAATGAAATTACCAGGATACTCCACATTTCCCTCCTTAGGGATGAGAGTAAGAAAGGTCACATTGAGTGTAGGAAGTACAAAATAATTTATGTGAGAATTCTTAATCAATTTCCAGGCATCTTGTTGGATTATTGGCCAACGTTCATGAAATATTTCACTGGTGAATCTATCAGGCCCTGGGGATTCTCCCTTTGGCATTTCCATAATTTGTTCTACTTGTGTTAGGGTGTTATATTGTAAAAGGGATTCATTCTTCTCTTGAGTAACCAGGTGGGGAATTTTTTTTGTGATGTTATGGATTTTTGCCCTATGATCTTGCTACAGTTCCAAAAGAAGAGACTTATAGTAATGTATCAACTCTTTCTCAATGTATTCATGTGTTGTAAGTTTTTTAACTTGGCTATCCCTTATAGTGGAAATTTGATTGTGGTTTCGATGTTGAATCATAGATCATTGAAAGAATTTTGTATTCTTCTCCCTGTCCTTCAACCATTGCACTCAGTATTTTTGCTTCCTGGTCAATAAGAGATATGTTCCTTTGTTCAAGTATCATACGCTGCTGGATCATCTCCATTTTTTCTGTCAACTCTCTTTGGGCTTTGAAAATGTCTCCAAACTCCTACTTGTTCCACTGTCTGAGATGGGATTTGAGATATTTGAGGCACTGGTGGAAGCGGATCATTACTAAAACTGGTTCAACTGCTACCTCCTTCGACCACTTAGCAGTATTTTCTTGGAATGACAGGTGATCAATCCAAAAGGATTCAAACCAAAATTGGCGGTTTTTGGGATTACCATTTCAATAGATATTGAGGAGGTCCATTCTACCTTGCTTCTCGTCTAAGGATATGTTCATGTTAAAATCCCCTCCCACTATCTAGTAGCGGTCCCCAAGAACCATGTGGATAGCTTGAAGATATCTCAAAAAGATAATCTTTTTGGTTGTGGTATGTGGACTGTATTCATTGGTGAGAAATCATGTTTCCACCTATTCAATTAGTTGGAATTTTGTCATCAATGTTCTTGGAGTGGAAAAAAAATCAGAGAGTGAGATCTTAGAAGGGTTCCATAATAGAGCTAATATTCCAGCAACCCCTTGGGCATTTATTGCCATTGATTGACAACCCTTCTAGTTGGAAGCAACTATATTTGATAGTGATTCACTTGAACATTTGGTTTCCTGAAGCATCATGATTGTCGGTTGTTCCTTGAGGATTTTTTTTTTGAGAAGCTTGTGTTTAATTTTCCCTTTTCGGCCCCTTGTATTCCAAGAAATGATCTTCATTGGGTAGTGGAGGGGGTGGGTGGAACTTATTCAACATTACGGAAATTCTACCAGAATTTACCAGCATTTCACCAAGCTCTTGCAGAAGTTTATTATTACTTCATCGACCTGTTTTTTTCCCTCTATGACAGCTCTGGGATTATCCTTTAAAGTACTTGTTTTGACTCATAAAGAAGAGGATGCATTGTGTTTTCATGTAGCCTGTAATTCTAGATTTTTTTTACTTTTAATAAAAGCATTAGTCATGATCTATAACTTTTTATCCAGGATTGAGTTTGGGTTCTATCTTTCCCATGCTTTCATTATGGATTGCATATCAAGGTCGCCCAACTCCATGTACTCACCTTTTTCTTAGTCCCCTAGATCTTCATTTTCCAGAGTCATTTATGCATCTTCATTTGCTATGTGAATCGTGGCCTGATCATGTATTTTCCACCTCTTTATATCGTCTTCGAGTTCCTCAAGGTTTCGTTGATATTTATTATGTTGCTCCTTAGGTAGTGTCTTAGGGTTTCCTAAGGTATCTTTCAATTTCTTGGATAGAATATCATAGTGATTGCGGGTTTTGATCCTTGAAGGGTTTGGATGAACAATTGGCTTTTTTCCCGATCTCCTTTTGCTCAAGACTTTCTCAAAACCCTCTTTGTCTTTCTCTACATGGGATTTCAAGGGAATGGGTGGCACATTGAAGGGGAAATACCAAAAACATTGGCCATGCTCATGAATTTTCGATAACATAAGGGAATGTGCTCGTAGTATATGGTTTGATACCAATCAAAATTATGGTAGCTCAGAAAAACAGAGTTAAGGAGGGGCTTAGAAAATTCATATATACACAAATGTGATTGTAGGACATGTAACGACCTTGTTTTGTGGATTTAGATATTTTGATAAAGTATCCTAGGGTTTATCCAATTCCTTCCAATATCTCCTCATCCCAAAATTCTTGAGACAAATAATAAATTCAGATCCAGATTGGGGCAGCTGTGAAGTATTTTTTTTAGGATTGAACTTTTTTGTCCAAAAATAGAGGTAAGGCTTGCAAAGTAGAAGAAGTAATGACCATCTTCAAACACTTGGTCCCAATCTTCCAAGTTATTAAGGATAGCCATAAAAAACCCTTTTGAGACCATGTTTAATTCTACGTCTCCTTTGGGCTTCTAGGAACTTTTTATCGGCGAGATCAAAGTTTTTTTTCGATGGCCAAATACCATTAACTTTCCTATTATTACATGATCTTGCTATATTGAATGTGCTCACTTGGGAATGTTTCTCTCATTTGGAATACAGGTACCCATGTGCCATGGATGCATGTTTTCCAACTTCGCTTGCTCAAAGAAAACTACCTCTTCACTACGACCACCAACCCCCCAATCCATGTGCATCCTCTGCTTTCTTTCCTTGGTCATTGTTTTCCCTCGATCCTTGATTTCAATTCGATTGTTTCCAGCCACCACATTATGGAAGGAGGGAGCAACGCTACCCCTCCAGTCGCCGCCAGTGTTGAAGCCTCTCTCAAAACGCTAATCATGTAGCTTTAGAAAACCCTACTCACTCAGTGCGCCCTCGTTTTAGTTAGTTGAAACCTGTTAGTAAAAAAATCCTGAATATTACCCATTCTTTATGATTGAAATTTTATGTTATTATTTTTATTGATATGGTTTAAGTTTACCCACCAAATTATTAAATAGATAAATCTGAAATATTGATTATATATATATATATATATATATATATATATATATAATTTAATTCTACATCCAATTAGTACTCACATGTAATACTTCTAGTAAACCTACATGGATAGATTGAAAATACATGTTTCTATTATCCCCTAAAATTGTTAATTTAAACTTCGAATAGAATTTAACCCCAATTTTTCATAACTAACAATGCATGCTATTTATTTGAATTCCTCCTCTCACTCGTGGAGAATTTTACAAGATCGAAATTGCATTTAATGATATAATATAAATTTATTGAATTATAATTTTGTTATTGTAGTTTGTGGAAGTAAATTTAATGAAAAAGTAAGGAAAAAATTAATGAGAAAACATAATAGTCATATAAAAAGAAAATTGATCCATGTTTAACTTACATTTTAGTAATTTGAGTTACAATTTTTTTCTAGTAAATTGTTATTAGCTTAATTTTTCTCACCTACTTAGTAAGTATTTTTAGATTTACACATCACGTTGGTTACCATTAGCCCTCGTTTATAACCTCAATTTTACCAAAAGTCATGACAAGCATCCAAGTTTGACCAAAAAACAAGCATACATAATTTGTTTGATTTTATGCATGCAAGGGTACACACTTATCTAATAAAAATCTATGCACTAGCCCTACAATAGAAAAATATTTATTATATTTGATTCATTAATATTGTGTGTCTTCCAAAAAATGATGTAGTGGTCTAAAGTGGACCTTACAAATTTGTTATTTCCAAAATAGTCGTTGATCTAGTCTAAACTTATATAAACAAATTAAAAGCATCTCACATCTATATTAAGTATTCTAATGATGAATTTGTATGGTAAAAAAAGCTAGCATTAGGGACACACACTCTAAATCTTGAATATATGACAATGTATTCCCTAGACAAGCTAGAGGATTCTCCTTGGTGGTGGAAGAGAATTTGGAAATTCAAAGCACCCTTAGAGATAAAAAATTTCATGTGGTTGGATGTGGATGTAAACAGGAAGAAGAAACCATAGGTCACTTACTGACATCATGCCTATACTGAAGAGAAGTCTAGATAGAAATGGAAGTCTCGACAAGAACAAAAGATTATTGGCAAGGAGAGTCAATTAAAGAGTGCCTCAAAAAGCGACATTGAAAAATAGGTCTCTAAGGTTTTAAAGGCCTCCTAATATTATCATGGGGGATGTAGCTAGATAGATTTTTTCTAGTATTCAAAGACATGTATATACCCTCATTTCAATCTAAGTCAATTTTCTCATATTTCAAATTTGACCTAGCAACCACATCCCTAAGATGACTAATTTATGTTGTCATTGACAAACCTAGTGCATGGGGTTACTTTGATGGTGCTAGTATAGGTACTCCTCCAAAAAGTGGCATTACTTATCTAATTAACACCCACTACATCAAATTCAAAGAAGGATTATGTGAAGGATCTAATAACTTTGCAAAGCTCTTTACCGTACAATTACTCTTAATATTGGCAACTCGCAAATGCATCTAAAAAATACAAGTGCTTGGTGATTTTCTATTAGTAATCAATCGGATGAATGACAAGAGAAAATTGACAAATTTAATCCTAAACCCAACTTTCGATGAAATTAAAAATTATTCATCTACATTTAAATCAACATGTTTTGAACATATCTTTAGATAATTTAAATAAGATGAAAACAACTTATGAAAAGAAGCTTACAATTAGATGAGGGTACAAGTTTATTAAGGAAAATCAAGTATGATCTTTCACTACAAGAACTCCATTTATCTATCTTTAGAAGACACATTGGACAACCAATCTAAAGATAATTTGTGGCCTCAAGTGAAATCTTATTTCCATAGAAAAGACACAACCATATATTCAATTCCAAAATTTATGTTTTTAATGAAGATTTATACTCTCTTTTTTATAATACTTTTTGAAAAGTTTATAAATAAACTTAACTTTTATTAAAAAAATTATTTTTAAATAAATATTTCAAAAATATTTTATTCACCAACATTCTTCCTCTAAAATAAAACAAATTTTTCTTTCAAATAAAAATAAACGTAATTAACTGTAATTTTTTAAATAAAATGAAAAAAAAATTCATTAAAAATTTAAATGTAATTAACTATTATAATTGTTTTTTCAATAAATGAAAAAAAAAATCATTGAAACTATAATTAAAATAGAGACATCTAGTGTAATAGCTTATGAACACGGAATGTAAAGGGCAAAGTCATAAAAAAGTTCTCTTAACCAATTATAATATTTGTACTAATTGACCATCTCAAAATGGGAAAAAATATATAAAATATTTGAATTAATCGATCAATATTCTATGTATTTTTAAGAGTCTTCTCAAGCGAATCAAAACAATTTTGTCGTATAGTCTCGCCACAACTATAGAACATTCCCAACGTCATTAACACATTAATGTAATATTCTAAAATAGTTTTTCGACGCTTTCACCGGAGGCTAAACGTAGGCAAAAGCGAGTGCCTTTTTAGGATTACACAAGAAGTTTTAAATTAAAAATATAATTTTTTTTATTAAAAATATAAATATTAATTGTATATTTTTAGTTTTAGAGTAAGATTTATCATTATTTTTATTAATTAATAATTTGTTTTTTTTAATATATAAAAAGATAGGGCAACACTTCACCGTTTAGAAGCATTTTGCTAGCCCGTTGACAAGTAGAATGATATTTGTCATTGACTGGTAAAGTCTACTAAGGTATACATACCCTACCCCACTCTGGATTTGAACCTGTAATCTCTTAAGAAGAAACACATGTTCTTAACCATTAGGCCCATTATGAATTATGCATATATCTGATATGTTTACAATTAATACGAGGTAGATGATTTTAATATAATTTGATTTGTTTTAGTTTAAATGGTTTTATCTTTTAGTTTGTTTATTAGTTTAATTTTATTGGAAATTTGAAAAGAAATTATTGGATTTACATATTTTAGTGATTAAATTTGTATAATCAAAGTGTCTCAAACATTTTTCAACATATTAAATCCATTTCATTCAAAAATACAATTTAAATAATAAAAAAATTGATGAAAAAAACCAAAACATTTGATTGCCATTTGATTCTCTATATTTGGGCGAGGCAAAACCGGAGAAATAGAAAAAGAATGGGAAGAAATATATACCAAAATTATTACTGAAATGAATATATATTTACACGATTCATCACATTAGTAAAATTCACTGGTTTCCGTGGTTTAGTTCAGCTTCACTGCAATCAATCCCTAACCAGCGTCTCATAGCAGTGCAGACCGTCAAACTGAGGAGCAAAGCTTGCTGACATCATCCGCTCCTCTTTTGCTTTTCCATTCAATTCGTCGTCCTGGCGACTGTAACTATTATTCTGCCAACCTCAAAACCAAATTACCATAGTTAGAAAAGCGATCCCCAAGTATGCGTGACAGCAACCGAAAATGATAAAAGCACAGTGATATATACTTACATGATGGAAATCCGTATCTGTTCCTGTTTTTGTTGATGGATGGCGACGAGATTCGAATCTGTAGAAAGCTCCAATGGCGGCAACTGCGGCTGCTATTGTAAACAGACGCTTATTCACTGCCATATCTTTTGACTTCTTATCTGGCGAATCCCCTCCAATTGTCACAAATTTCCAGGAAGCGCACAAACAATGATAAAAAATCGTTTCAATTGCCACAGATTTCTGCGAGGAATTGCAGAGAGAGAAACAGAGATTCGAGTCGTGAGAGGTTTGAGAGGATATTAAGCGTTAAATCAGCGAGGGAAAGGAGAGGAGAGCTTTAAATAGGAGAGGAAAGCGTGACGCGTGGCACGAGAAAGGTTTGTGGTTGGCGTCCGAGCAACGGGCAGTCGGCGTCCGAGTGAGTGCAACGTGGAGTCGAAGACAAAGTGTGGAAGATTCTTTTTTGTGGTAAATCTGATCGAGAAGAAAGATAAACTTTCTTCCCACATGCTCTATGTATCATATGCAAGAAACTCGTGGATTAGGATTTTCACCCACGTTATCAATGCAATTTTTTAGTTTCATGCGGAAATTTTGCTCAATTAATAGAGACATCATACTTGTCTCTATTGAGCAATAAATAACACCGACTACAAAGTCAGACTTCACACCAAATCCATCAAATCATTATAAGGAATCATCCATCATCGAAACCCCAAATCGAAGGACGGTTAATGGTCACACCCCTCTCCTCGATCCTTAATGCAATATGTGTTAGATAATACAAAAAAACGGGGGGGGACAAATGGTCCACCCCCCACCTCCTTTTTAATGTAGAAACAATAAAAAAAAGGAGGGGGCGGGGTTGATGGGTCATGCCCACCTCCTCACTCTCACCAAAATCATCTTATTAAACTATTCCTCAAAATATGTCATGTTGTTGTGCCAAGCATCAACAACCCTTATTTTTCTTATATTTTTGTTTGGAAATCCCCCTCTAAGAAAATGGAACCCCATACTCTTTTCTATAAAAAACATCTTGACTTGATTTGTTCCTTAATGTTGATCATTGATTACCCCTCTCCAAACATGTCACTTTGATTTTCTAGTTTGGGTTTTGGTTGCATCTTTATTCTTAACACTTAGACACAATTTTGAGAATGATTTTGGTCATCGGAAAAGTTCTTGTAAACTCCCCCGATATACACTGGAGGAGTTCCCTTCAACCATTTCAATCTTCATCGGAGACTTTCCTCGGAAGTCCTCTAAAAACCTTGAACCATCAATCCCACAAATTATTGCTAACTCCTCTGGTTCGACTGGAAGAGTACAAACTCCTCGGTTCGAAGTGAAAGAGTTCCCATATTCCTCTCCAAAATATACTGAGATGGAGGACTCATATCAACTTACTTTACATTAATGTCTCTGGTGTAAACTAGATACATTCATACCATGTCCTTCGATTTACACCTGAGACCTTCCCATTAACACCTCTGACTCAAATTGGAGGTGTTCCCAACATCTACCCCAGTGCGATCTTCCAAATCCCTCTAATCACATTTAATGCGCTCTATATCTATAAAAGAGTGCTCCCCTTCGACAATTTTAACTATTGAACGTACAAGAAACTTGACAAATGGAGTATTGAGAACCTCTTCCCTTTCGATTTTTTAGACCATGAGTTCTCTCATCGCTACCACCGACAGTTACACACGTGGGATCTTGTCCAAGTATTCCCTAATCTCCTCAACATTTTTTTCTTATACAAACTCAAGAGTTAGGATTCAAGTTTTGTAGGGTTAGGGTTTAGTTTATTTAACTGTTGTCTTCAACTTGTTGCCTAACCATGCAAGCCTCGACCTCCCACACCCTTGGCACCTTCGACCTTTTAGACCAAACTCCATTACAACCTCCATGCAAATCCCCTATTTCTTTGCTTTTAGGCCCCGAACATTCATATATTCACCCATGTCCTAGTCTGTATCCATCCTGAGGGTTGCGACTACACCTTCCTCCCCAACCTTTAATCTCGACCCTAGGGTTTCTTTCCCGCTCCAATCCTAAAAGAAACCCTAATCAACATTCTAACCGGTCCCCTCGAGAATTCTCTTCTTAGTCGACTGCACCCACAGATTAAATTTGTCTATCTGAATACTCCAGTCCTTCCTTTTGATGAAGTTTGCTAACACCACAAAACCAATGCTTCTACACTCTGGTTTCATCTTTAGCCGCGTAAGGAACCCTAATATCATAGATGGAATTATCATAGGTTACCACACTTGGAATCGATCGAAGTCCTATTCATATAAGACCGAACCATTTCAAAACTCACAAACTCTAACCTCCCTTCACCCAAATCCTAAGAGCTCACCAAAGAACACCTCAATACTTAGCCTTTTTTCCATGTTTCCATTGCATTTCAGACGACTAGGTAAAATCTACTTCAGTGTCACTGGAGAGCTTTGTGACAACTTCAACAATGATACATGATCTCCTTACGTTATCCCCTTCGGCATTAACCCATGCCCCACTAAAACACTTAACCTATTTATTGTAGATAGTAACCAGGGAGATTAATACAAACAACTCAAGTCCAACTGGAGACTTTCTTAAAATATCCTCTAGTCCATTAAGGGAACTTGACACTAACTCCTATGACTTTCACCAAAGGAGTTAACGTAAACCTTGTTGGTTTTCTTGAGGGACTTAACATTTTCACCTATGGTTTACATCGAATAACTTGCTATAAACTTTGGCGGTCCCATTGGCACACTTTGCATAATATCCTCCAATGTGTTCAAAGGCTTTCACACAAACATGTTTTGTGTACACCAAGCTTTTCACACAAACAACCCCGGTCTCGATATTTCAAGCTAATATCTAGGGTAACCTTTAACCAAAATTGTCTGGATTCTGTCATTTCCTTCTCACTAAAGACCAAATTTCCGTAATGTATGCCATCATACTATCGTCGTTTGATGATGATCTCCCACCCAACATTAATATGAGTGACTCCTCAGGTATTTCACATGGGTTACTTGAATAGACTTATTTTTTATGCATATATAACTCATGATCTAATCATACTTATTTCATTACAAGGTTTCGTCTTTGAACTAATTTCATCTATGCTTTGCAGATTCATATATGTGTCCAAGGAAGAAGGTTATTAGCAAAGCACCGACCACATATGCCTCCTGAAGTGTCCGCCAGCATGAAGATGAACTCGACATCTCACAAGCGATGTATGACGACACAACTGGATTCCTGGAAAAGGGGGAAGATTCACTCAAGTGGGGCGACATTTATCAAATGTTCAAGAAATAGAATTTTGTTGTCGATGCAGATGACCAAGACGAGCTTAGAATTTTCAAGAACATCAAGAAATATGGGATACACAAAGTAGTAGCCCGCTCTGTAGTGTTTCCCTGTGCCGATTCCATTACCTAGATCCTTAAACATGTAGACTTAGGAAAAAGGTACATATACAATTCTCGGAGAGATCCTATAGCCTCATTCTAGCCCACATATCTAGCAAAGTGTTATCATCTAGAGAAAGGAACCCAAAAGCTGGATA
The DNA here is from genome assembly GCA_009831015.1 of Picea engelmannii. Lineage (NCBI taxonomy): Eukaryota > Viridiplantae > Streptophyta > Pinopsida > Pinales > Pinaceae > Picea > Picea engelmannii. Next base: position 269,253 of record ML783561.1, on the reverse strand, counting down.
ATGAAATTCTAGGTGGTTTTAAGCATACGACCAAAGACCTATGTCGCATCTAGTACAAACCAAATAAGTAGTTTAATCTCAAACCAAAGGGTGGATATCCTACAACCTTGCTAAGGAAGCCATATAAATACATGGTGGCCATGCTATGAGGGTTGTATGGATGTCTAGATGCCTCTAAATGTATGCTATCATATATGCCACTGATCCCTTATGGATATCCCGATTTGTCCGAGGCCGTTTGAGGCCCTAAACGATGTATTTTGTGGATTTTGGGACTAATCAATTGCCATAGGCACTAGCCTGGTCCATTCAAAATGCGTTCTTCTTGGTTAGACCTTTCCAATGGTGTATCGAGTGCCCTAAATGGAGATCGTATGCAAAAGTTATGCCCCCGATAAGTTGATGTATCAACTACCCCCATTGGGGCCCGCAAACCTTTTGGATTTTCAACTTCCGGGGTTAGGGTTTTGGATTTTGCTTATGTTAAAAATGCCTTTGGATCCTCATTGTAAAAATCATCATCTTCTTGCAAATGTGAGTCATTGTCACATCTCTTCTCAAAGATAAGATGCCACCATTCTAGCGAGTCTTTCACTTTGTATTTCTATAGTTTTGTACATTTCGCTCATTAATAGAAATTATGTATTATTGTATCTTTGTGTTTATGGTTATGTCTCTGATAAATATCTATTATTTTACTGGATATCTAATATATCTTTGTACATTTATTTATTATATCTCCGCTCTCATTTTATGCCGAAAATAATCCGGATCATGAAGAGAAGCGCATCACCAATGGACACCAATATCCCGGAGATATCAACAGTGGGTGTCAACGGACATACTCAATTCAGTGGGCTAAGCATGGGGATTTGTACCCCATTCAAACCAAGTGAAGTGCCCAATCTAAAAAAGTTTACATATGATAAGGCCACAGGTAGAATTGTGCAAGAACAAATAAGGAAAGTGTCGGTCACAGGGGGCAATCTGATGTCAATACTTATGCAAACCTTGGTGACAAAAAATGCCAATAAATACCCAGTCTCCATAGCATTTGTTGGCACCACCTTTATGACAACAATGGAAGATAACATCAAGAACTTGTATCGTCAAAATATAGAAAAGGATGCAAAAATCAATGAGATAGAGGAACAACTCAAAAAAGTGAGGATAGATGAGGGTAGCCTATGAAACTTCAAGGATAGTGCAAAGAAATTTAGGGAAGAACTAGAAAAAGCCAACATAGATATGTATTCCCACCTGCACTTGTTCCAAGAGAAAATGACCACCATTATAAAATGACATAGCCAAGTGCATGCCAAAAACACTCATTTCAACAATATCCAGAAAAACATAGGTGATATTGACATATGGATTGTCGAAAATCCTGATGCACCAATCAATATTTCATGTCCCTCAAGCACAGATAGGAAGGTTGATCTAACTTCTCTTGATTGCTACTAGCAGGCTAGGCAGAGCGCTGAAAAAGAGACAACTAGGTCAATGGTGATTTGTTCACAACTACACAAGGAAACATAAGACCCGAAAAGAAAACCAAATTCGAATTTGTTGTCAACTACATCCTATTTTTTCGTTTTCCAACCATCTTCAGTTTTGTCTTTATCCTCACACATGTCAAACAACTACTAAGGGGAGATGAAAATTTTTGTAACTGCTTCTTGAGGAATACAAGAGTCATTTTTGGGAGTTAGCAATAATTGTATAAATATAGGGAGAAGTCCATTTTCAAGAGGCTCTTCACACATTGTATAGACTCAAGAACTATTTCAAGGAAGTATAATGTGTTAATGAATATTGAGAAGCCCCCAGGGCCAAATTTTGACGGAGAGAAGAACTTATGTGTATTGTTGTTTGCTATGAACTATTTCCAACAAAACGTTTTTTGTCCACATGGGGTTGTAAGAACATGCTTTGCTTATATACTTTTCTGATGCAATAAATGTCATTCTTGCAATTTTGTTATTCTTTCCCATATTTAATGTCCTAAGCACATGAACTTGTTATGCATGCAGAAATACGACTTACACTATTCTGGTTATAAAATTGTATGCATGTGTTATCTAACTTTGCACCTTTGTGATATCTATCTGATTGAAGGGTTCTGCAGAGTTTAGTGAAACTTCAACTCACTTGGTTATGATAAATTTATCCTAACTAGGATAGGATACATTAGAGTAGATTAGTTTTTCTTAAGCAATTACATAGTCTTCATCTACATCTTTCATTTACATAACCATCCATTCATTCACCCTCACAACCAATAATGGCAATGGATGGGTGTCCTAAACCAAATGGTGCATAGTCTAATTGGGACCTTGTACTGGGGAGTACCCCTTATTGTTGTTGGGAATTTATGCTCTGTCAACATATGTGCATGCTCTTTTCCACATCAGTGTTTAAAACTTATTTGATAGTGTTATATCGGAGGTGGACTCATGTTTTTGGCCATTGTATTGGCACCCAATCACTCATACAATTCTGAAACGTGGTGAAGTTATATCCCTATTTTATCTTCGATACGTGGCATGAGATCATATTATATTTTTCGAGTCATGGTTTTAGTTTGTGAGAAGGGGCGCGTGTTTATACAAGCTTTGTGTAGAGGGTTGGAAATTATTTTTTAAATACATAAAGGAAGGGGAAAAGGGAGGGGGTCTTATGGTGATATGGACTCTCCCCCTCCCACATAAACTCTTAAACATGTGTTTCAATGTTGTTATGCCGACACACGATCCATGTTTAACTGCCGATACATGGGCAAGGGTCGTGATATATATTGGTTATAAAATGTTACAAGGGGTGCATTAAGATCTAAGTAAGGGGAGGGGTGATGTGGATGAGGCCCCCCCTCACCTCCACGTTATCTAAGTCAATTAAAGTGGGATGTGTAGGATTTATCCCCCCCTCCTATCCACATTACCTAAATCCATTAAACTCGAAATGAAACCCCCCTTCTAATTGTTTTAATTAAAAATGTATTTGTTTGTTTTCCTCATTAATGTATAATTTTTGATTATTTATTCTTAAATTAATTTAAGTTTAAATACATTTTCATTTAAAATCATTTTTGTTTAGATTGACTCCGTGTATGGGTGTGAATCAACAAAAAATTGCTAAGTGACGTTTACCGTAGTTAAAGGGGATTTTGATGCTACCAAACATGATTTCAAAGGTCCTATATTGCTCATACGATATCTGATTGGAGGGCCATTTTTGTAATGTAGAGAGCATAGGGAGAGGTTTTCAGTGAGAGGGATTCCCATGGCATTCAAACGTTTCAGCGATTTCATGGTTAATGAGGATGGTTTGCAGGAAATCCTTTGTGATCGTTCTGACATTTCTGGGCCTTAGATTTTGATTTCATTAGTGGTGTTGGAATCATAATCCCACAAAACATAAAATTATCCTATTTTAGGGAAGAAAAATACACTTTGATCATTACCCAAAATTGCGAGAAAAAGCATTTTTTAATGAAAGTTTGAGCCGCGTTCTCACTATTGCTTTGCCCAAATTCAGTTATGTCAATTTTTTTTAGGAATTTATGTTATATAGGCTCTTAATCCATCCATTTAAATTGAGGTTAAATTTCAATGGATGAGAAATATAATCCCATGAAAAAAACCAAATGACATTTGGAGTGCTTAACATTGTTTATGAGTTGGGAGGACCAATTATTCTCTGAGAGGTAGTTTAGAACCATCCTATGTCTTATAGATGCCACGATTAACCCACCGAACAATAAATGACACTTTCATGATCACGGTTAGTCAGAGAATAAAGAGGCACAAAGAACATGTTGATTTAGTACGCTTAGTGAAAGTTGTTATAGACACAAACAAACTCATCAAGATTATTATAATAATCAATCATGACTACAACATGATGTAGATTAAAATCAACAGGAAATCAATCATTATTTATCTAGTCATGCATGGAATGCTTAATCATTAAAAATCAAAGAACCCGATTAATGGGTGCGACAAAAAGAATATGAGTTGGAAGAATTGGGAGAGGATTAGAGATGTGTGTGTCTCATTGACATGGTCTAGGTTGGAGAGAAAATGAAGATCACCACCAATACGCCCAATGTCGGTGAGAGATGAATATCTTCCATCGATACATCGATGGAGGAAGAAGAAAAATCTCAAGCGATGCATTTTTTATTGGTGAAAATAAATGAAACTCGTCGATACACTGTGTATTGACAAAGATAACATGATTTCTCATATACATAGTGTATCAATGAAAATAGGGAATTTTATGCCGATTTTTTGGAAATCGGAGGAAGATGGATCTTCAGTGTATCGACATCGAAAAGGTGATTGACCTCCACTATATCGGCACTAAAAAAGAGATTGACTTTTGTTGGATTCAAAGGGAAGAAATAAAATCCAAAAAATTGTAAGTGTTTGGAGGCTTCAAGTGCATTGGCAGGAAAAAGGAGATTTCGTCGATACACTGGGTATTGACAAATATGGAGGGATATTTCTGATACACTATGTATCAGTGAGGATAAAGGATGCTCGCTGATACATTGTGTATCGGCGAGTCAAAGTTATCTTCAAAATTCTTGAAATGGTCAAGTTTGGAGGGAAATAAGAGGATATTGGATTTTAACATTTGCATGAAAGATTCTAAAAGGTTTTTCAATAGAAAAAGTTTAAAAGGGGGCCCAATTTCTTCTCTTAGAGTAATGGTGAATAAAATAAATTGGCACAACACTTGGAGACACACTCGGAAAAGCCAAAATCTATGCTAGTCTTCCCTATCTTATGAGCATAAAGTTTAGAGGGTTGCATTATTACTTTTAAGATTAGAAATTCAGGAATACATGTGCAACAATTACCTAAAAGGTTTCATGGTGGTGATCTCATTGGTGATGTTTGCATGTCAGGCTAGTAGAGCTCATCTACTATAATAAGAGGATGAATGATCGTGAGATTTATTTTTTTAAACTGCATCGACAATCCAAGTTTGTATCTTCATCATGGGGCCGGTATAGGTTTGGGATATAAAACATATTTTCACTGGGTGCACATATATTATCCCTCAGGTGTTTCTCCACTACTCATGAGTGTCCATATCCATGGTAGAATCACCATGGTGTCACAAACCTTTCTCTGCTTCCAGTTAGTGTCCATATCCACACAGAGATATCTGCATGTCCCCTAGTCTAATCAATCTTTCTTTCCCATTCCTTCTCGGTTTATTTAGTGTATGCTTAGCATCAAGTGGATGGGGAAAGTGGTGTTATTTTTTTATCTTGATAGGGGATGACTTCCAAATATTGAGTTTTACTTTGTATATTTTATGCACCTATCTAAATAAAGTTACCCATTTTGATTTCCATCCTTTATACTTCGACACTTCACCTTTCACCCGAGTAGATACTTAGTGTATGGATGGATCCCCTCTTACATGGGATCTTCTCACCATCCAACATGAAAGAATAATTGTTGATTAACCACTATGTTAAAGTCATGATTTGATTGTTGTCATAATATTTCAAAATAGTCATGATTTATTCTCAACAAAGACCTATAGTTCAACTCATGAGCTAGGAAAGAGATGCAAGTTGTTTCAAGTATGTTTCCAATGCAATTGGTGTTTCTTGTATGTGACAAATGGAGGTTAGATATATGTATGTCATCAACATGATCAAGAGTCATAAAATAAATGATTTCAGAGAATTAATTTCTTTCATGGGAAGAGATGATAGAGAATGAAAGAGAACAATCCTATTTAGAATTAGAAGATAAACTCAGCCCAAAACCTGCTACAATTGAAAAATGAAGCCTTACATAAATGTTGATTAAAGATATGCAGTATCAAGGAAGAATATACTAAAAAAATGAATCTTGAATGTTGATGTTGCAAGCAACTTAAAAATGTTCATGCATCCTATCATAGAAAGTAATTTTGCATCCCCTTGAAAAGACTAATCCCAATGAAATCCTATATGCTTATTATTTCATTTATATGGGCTTCGATGCTAGTGGTGGTTGAGAAATGCATCTCACATATTATTTTCTTAATACTGTTAGCTCATCTTTGCAGCCTTGTGCTTCAAGAAGTAAGGCTTGAAAATAGTTTCCTTTGTTATCCATCAGATTAGTTTTCTCTAGCCTATGACATCCCAAGATTTCAAAATTTGTGCTCATACTCTGAATCTATCCAAGTTTGAAAATTATTCTATAGCATAACATTCTCATCTCACCATAGTTCCAAATCAGGTGTATGATACCAACTACACACTTGTACCTACATGGAAAAACAATTCAAGACATGAGGTTGATTTCAACCCAAAATTTTATGAAATGAAAGGGCTTAAGAAATTCATGAGCAGAAAATAAAAGAAAGTGGAATTCTGAAAAAATGTTCAGGAATAATGTCCCTAGGTGACATGTCCCATGATCATTTCAGAGTTTTCAAATTTTTTCTCAAGTTCTCTCCTCCTCTTTAGGTGAGAAAAATATTCAATTAGAGAGGTCTGCACACATGAGAAAAACAAATATCATCAATTAAAACTAGTGACCAATGATGAAAATTTATTTATTAACCATTTTCAAATAGAAATGTTTAACTAATTTGAAAATCCGATTAAAAGCAATGTTGACTAAGATAATTTCTTCCTGGAAAAACATGTTCACAAAGATATCACAACATAAAGCAGAACTAAATTGTATATCTAGGCTAGCATGAGAAACTAAACAAAAAATACAATGCATTGAATAAATGAGGAACCATACTAGTTGGGATGAATTAAGTCAAATCTTGAATCTTACCAGTTTTCTTGTTTCCAAGATCCCAGTAGAAAGGTAGAGTCAACTACCTTGAATATTCATCTATTGAATAGAAGTTCCCATTTGGGTAGCAAATGACTCTAGTTGTGATGACCACCAGTTATGCCCTAAAATAATGCATTTGGAGAACCATTTATTGTTGATAGGTATCCTATAGGTTAGAGATCATTATTCTTGAGTTATAATGCTCTTTCCCGGTTGAAAATGTTCATCAAATAGTTGTTGTTAGAAGTCCTTCAATTTCTATCTCCTTGAAATCAGGTTGTAGATCATGTATGGTGGGATTTGAACAGGTTCAATCTCTAAAATCGAGGTAACTATCCACATCATGCATGTAAATGGACACAAAAGAGAAAGGTTTCTTGTAACACTTTTCCTTGCAAAATTCCCCTAAGTATGGAACTATAGACCAATAGGTGACACTTATGCAAGTGAGTGTGCAACCTACTATATGGTTCATGCTTTGTGTACTTGGTCGAGTTTTGAAAGACTATTCTTGATGACCCTTCTCAACATCCTTCACAATTTAAAATATTTGTAGAACACTGTCCTAAAAATATTTGTTGATAGTTTCACGATTTGGCTCATATATATTTGCTCATCAGTAATTGAAAATTCCAATTCCAAAAATCGATAAAAAAAAATCATGATGCAAAAACCCTAGTGAGATAAAGGTGAAGGTAACCACACCAATGAACTTAATGAGCAAACCAAAATAACACCATATCAAGATAAAACCAGTGAAAACCATTCAGTTAGCCCAAGTGAAAATACTTCATCATAATGTTTCAAGAGTAGAGAAATATAATGGGTAGTCAAATCAACATGGTTAAATCTGAGTCAAAAGAGATTCAAAAGAAACACTCTCAAACTTCAATAAGAATGAAAACATTGTAAGTCAAGATACCAAAGTCATTAAATGAAGTCACCTGATCTAAAAAACACTATGTAGGTATTCTGAGATCTAATTTTCTGGAGATTGATCTTTACAATGACAATGTTTCGAGAAAATTTCACCCTTATAATGGACATTGTATAATGATGAAAATATGAATTTCATCAACTTGAGCTCACAAGACCAAGGAACAAATATCTATCTTGTCACCCAAGATGATTATGCAAAGTATTTGACCTTAAAATTCAAACTTAGGAGCTTGTGGTGCAAAAGATAAAATTAAAGTGTTTGTGTGTGTGTACTCTACAAACCTCATTATTTCCAAGATACTCAAAATAGTCAAAGGGAAATTGGAACTTGATGTTCTATTACTAGAGGTACATGCTAGAGGAGAAATACAACATTTCTTTTCCCCATAAATGAAAACAACTTTTATGTCTAGGAAATGAATATACGTATCGAAAGTCTCAGGTACATCCTCTTCATAGAGAAACAAACACTCAATGATTATACTCAATATACACCATTATGATAGAGTTAAGGTGCGGTGATCACGATTTGCTATAGGATTTCAAATTTCTTTTGAACAAATCAATGATTTTCCTTTCATATTCTTTAAATTAACCCATCATAAAGGGATTAACTTTATAGGCATGTGTACATGTTGAGAAGGTTTGTGACCAAATTTTAGCTCACTAGTGTTTGCTTCAAGAACCAAGAGAATGGACCCATGATACCTCTACATCAATCCTTTGGTCCAAAATATTTTGTGAGAAGCATAGCCATCAAAATATTGATCAATAGGGGTTGCAAAGCCATTTTAGATTATGAACAACAAGTCCATGAATAGACAATATTATTCCTTTCCAAGGACCTTAGCAACATTTCTCCAGTGCAACCATCGAAGGAACTCCAGTCCATTCAGTGGAAATGTTTTCAAAAAAAGGATTCCTCCAACCAGGCTTCCATTCTCCTAGAACTGTAAAGTATTCTACAACATATACTTTTTCAGCGACCAAGGATTGTAATATTTTGGTTTTCCATTGTCCATCTATCAATGTTAAAGTGAATGCTACTGAAGAAAATTAATCTTCCAGTTGAATCTTTCTCAAAGGATTTTGTACATGGTTTCCTCATTAAGATGAATGTAAACCAAAATTGATCCAATCTTTCAGTTAAACAACAAAATGAAAGGAATCAAAAGAAGAAATATATCATGCAAAAATAAACTAAGACTAAAACAAGCCATCTTGAGAAGCAACATAAACTAATAACAACTAGTGGATTTTATTCAAGAAAACATAAATAAGTCCAAAATATATGCTATATAAGAAATAATGGGAAAAATCTATAATACGCAAGTAGACAAGGAATTAAAGAACTATGCTACTCCTATTCCTACTATATCCTACACTGACTAAAAAAGAACTATGTGAAACCATAGTGCCATTGTATCCATTCAAGCAACTCCAAACCTACAACCACATATTCATCAAAAGTCAATAGTAGAGATTGGAGTAGTAAGAGACAAAAAATAGGAAGAATTGACTCAGGTAAACCTCTATCTAGCATGTGAAAGTTTGCAATGTTATTATTCATAGTAAACACAGACATGAAGGATCCCTCCAACCAAGTTTAAGTTCCATCATAAAATTTACAATGACTATCATAGAACTGTTGGAAGGAATTCAAAAATGAGTGGCATATCTGATGAGAACTATTGATTACTCTTTAAAAAACATGGTATCCTATGATACCATGTTGATATTACCATACCCATCACCCAACAATTAGCTCAAAATAAAATGACTTTATCTACTAAAATCACAACTGATTAATCAAATAAACATGCAGTGGAAGCATAAACTAGGAAACCAAAATATCACACACAAGACACTAATATTTGCAGGTATAAACCCATGGAAAAACCCCAGAGGGAAAATCAGTACTAAGATGATTTTATTAAGGTAAAATCAAGGCTCATGTAACAGGGAAAATGGCCCACTAAGAGAAATACAACTACAGACAAAATTAGAACAGTTTGCTCTGTCGTATGACCCTTGGACAACACGTTTTTTGAGGTGTACGCGATTTTCCTGCTTGTGACTCATGTATTTATGCGATTGTCTCCACTCTGACCTGCGTACATGTATGGAAAACTTCCATATGAAATACCCATTTCTCATGGCTTCAATCCTATGAAATCCACCTGCGGCTGCCTCTGCTCTCTCTCCTCCTTGACCTGTATGATCTCAAGATGGAAGTCCTTCTCCACCTATCCAATATATTGAATCATGGCCCTTTTTGATCCAACCCTCTTTGCATCAACACTTGGATGAAATATCTTCACCCAACCAATGAGATATGCTCACTCTCGTGTAAGTAAAAGTTCTTCTTTTCTTCTACACTTCTCACACTATAAATATTTCTTCTTTTCTATCCCCGACCTTGGTCTCTCACCAAAGTCTCCCACAAGTGTATCTCACACAAGTCGAGTCAAGTGTCTTCCTCCTTCACCCTAGCCTTGTTTTTATAATAATGATTTATAATATATTTCTAGTCTCCAATGTGATCCATAGTTGAGATTACTTCTCACACCCACTCAATATTTAAATTCTTAGATTACATGCTAATTAATTTTATCACTTTCCTTAAATAAATCACCTCACTAATAAAAACAATTTCACTTTAATTAATTCCTTTTAACTAAAGTAAACTCACACTAGGATTTCAATGAATTCCACATGTTAAACACAATCCAATGCGAAAGTACCTGTCTGATGCTACTACTAACATCAACACTCTCTCTTAGCGACGAAGGTATTTCTCCCACCTGGAGTTGGCTCTATATTCGCTACTATATCCTCTACCATGCATGCTCTCCAATCCATCCGATTAGATAATCCCTTTGACATAGAAGTTATCCCTTCCATCGTTCTCTGACATGTCTCCAAAGACTCACTACCTCTGAACATTCTCCTAGAATCCTCTTCCTCTTGAGTATCCTACATTCCCATTTTGTACCATGAATCCTTCTCGATAGGAAGGTTTCTACTTCCCACCTGAACCTAAATGTTGACTCCCTCCGATTTTCTCAACCTTTGGAGCTACCTTCTCCTTGTTTTTTGTCACTCTCTTGCTTTCCATTGCTCGCATAGGTTATCCCTTTAGCTTATACAATTTGCTCTCTCTAACTCCAAAGATAGTTTCTTTGTCTGAGATAGATCCTCTGGGCTTGATCAACTTCTTTCCATCCTAGAACTCTATGTCAAATATCTTCTTCTCAATTACTGAAACTGACTTCACTCTCCTCTTGAGTTCTGGCACCCATAGAACATTCATCACTCTCAATGTGCCTCCTGAAACCAACTAGAATGACTTTGTTCCAGATCCCTTTACTGCATTCTTGGTCCCCATACCAAGTTCGACATCCATCTCTGAGTCAAAGTATATGAAGATCTTGAACACCTCCTGTGCTATTGTCATATGACACATGGCTCCACTATTTATCAACCATGCACCAACTGATATGGTGCCCAAGGAAGTCTGGAAAAAAAGTAAGAACTATGTATGTTCAAACTTCTTTCAAAACTCATCCACTTGAGTCTTTGTCAACGTAGCTACCTCTGGTTGTGTTTCATTCCTCCCCTTCTTCCTATGTGTACATTGACTTGCATAATGTATAAGATTGTGACATGCAAAGTACTTAACTTTCTTCATGTCCTTCTTCTTATTTCCATCTTGAGTGGTAGACTCTCCACTAGAAATATTCTTGAACTTTCCCTTCCTTTCCTGACTAGAAAGAAAAAGGTTCCCATAATCATTCTTATGTCAACCTCCATTTAGATCTTCATATCGAAGTTCCTACTAATCAAAGTCATCCCACAACCTTGACCAATCCGATAGCTTCTCTCATGCCACAATCCCTTTGATGAACGATGTCCACTCCTTCTTGAATCCCTTGAGTGTCGTCCTCACCAAATTTGAATCATCCATTTTCTCCCCAATTTCATCCAGTTCGTCTTGAACCTATCGGGCCCAGGTGAGTTAAATTGTCACCGTATATGGTCATGCCATCTTTGTATCCTTGAGATTCTCTCTCATCTCCATTATGTGATTCTCATTCTTTCTCTAAAATAAACTCTTCAGAGCCTCCCAAATGTTTCGGGTTGTTTTCTTCCCTAATAAATGAGGGATCAAGTGATCCTTCACTCCATCTATAAGAATGATGCATTTGGCTTTCACATCCATCTGATTATTGATGACCAGACCAATCACATCTGTTTGTGGAGTTATCTAAGTATTATCAAATTCCTATATCTCGTTCTCCATCAACACCAATGTGATTCTCTCCTTCCAAGGATTGTAGTTGGATACCCCATCCAACCTATCCTTAATTTGCAATCCAATTGTCATTTCAAATATTTGATCTGATAAACTTCTGTTGAAACTTCCCCTATACGCGACTTTCAACATTGTGATCCATGTATGTACACGACTGTACATTCTGTGACCCATGTATGTATGCAAATGTCGCCACTATGACCTGCATACACCTACAAAAACCCCTTTGCTGACTCAGTTCTGTAGTTTCCCTGAAATATGTCCTTTAATTTTCACTTGTTATAACCCTAATTTGCACCAGACATGCTTACCTGCCATCAGGCCATCTCAGATTCCTTCTTTGCCAAAACACTGCTGAACAACTCTTTAAAAAACCTCTTTTATAAGGGCCCACACGCCCTACTCCGTTACTGCACACGTGTACACGCTAGCTGACCTAAAACAACCTGCGTGTACCTGCAAAAGCACAAAAAAAGGAAAGTTGCCGACGGAACACACATCTTTGGGTGAGTTAACTGAAACTCCCGGCCATGCATGGCCGAGGTTCGTCCAAATACCTAGCTTCTTCTAGCCTATAAAAGAAGGGTTAGTGGTCCCATTTGGAGAAGGAGAATAATAGTAAGGAAACTCTACCCAATTGCACATTCCCATTGTCCCAAGCCTTTAGCCATCCTTGTGCAAAGAGAGATACAGAGAAAAGAAGTTGGAGGACATTTGAAGAGGAGCCCAGGATCAAGTTCGCGGAGCGGTGGCCAGTCTTGAAATTGTAAGTTGATTCATTAAAGTTAATAATAAAGAAATGCTTTTCCTGTCCCACTATATGAGTTCTTCATAGTTTAGTGAATATATGTTTGAATCTCTAACTCATTAATCTGTAGAACAAATGCATGTAGAGTTTGTTGCTTGTTTTGTACATAGGTCAGCCTTGGGAGGATAGCTACTAACAAGAGATTAATCATGAAGAAGGATCGACATCGAACGTCTGGAAAAAAGTATGCTCATTTAACCATGTATTTGCTTAAAAGAAATGGGGATTAGGTTCGGAATGATGGTAGAAAGTAGGATTATTTCGGTCTTATCTGCATGCATAATATAAACCTAAATGCTATTCCGTAGGGGGATTTCCCACCACAACAGAATTGGCGACCATACTGGGGAAGTCTCTAGGGTTCCTGGGAATATTTTTGGGTATTTTTAAAAGACTGGTTTTCTTTCCTATTTTTTTGAAGTTTCTGCAAAGTTTGAGCGAACAGAGATTCTGGTTTTCCATACCAGCTATCTCTGTTTCTTTGCTTGACTGTATTTTTTTCGAGACCCACGGAGGTACACGTGGCCTGCATAAGGTCTGCACGTGTGTACCTGCGCCCTACTTTTTCACAGCCCACGTGTAAATTCTAGCTGAAGAAGTAACAATAGCGTGTATGATTCCAGAAAATTTTTGAGGCAGTCATCCTCTTCCCTGTCAGAATCAGTCATTCTCAGGAGTTTTCTGGAACTCTTTCTAGTCTTGGTTGTTTGCAGTCTATAGCTTAGGGTTCATCTCAGATTGGTTTGTTTTACAAATTTTTCCTTACATTGTTTTCTTTTTTCTGTTAAAGAAAGTGTCTAAGCCTTCAAGAGATCCTGGTTCTTAGTATCAGTGGTCTCTTCCCGGTTTGGATTGTCTATTTTTATTTGTTTCAAAGTTTTAGAGATACATGCGGTCTGTATAAGGCCAACATGCATGTACACGTCCTCTGACTCTACACATCTTGCGTGCACACGCTTGCTATTGAATTGTCAGCAGTGTGCTTGTGAAGGATAGTTTTTGTTGAGGGTGAGACAGTCATCCTTTCCCTTGATAGGAGTTATACCTCTTAGGTTTTTCAAATCTCTGTCCTAGCAGTCAGTAGCTTAGGGTTGATTTCAGCCATAACTTTCTTTTTTCATTTAAAAGTTTTCATCAAAATTTTCTTTAGGGTTTTTAGACAAGTGTGAGAGTCATTTTTTAAGTTGCTAGTGTGTGATTTCTTGAAGTGATTCTTTGCGATCTGCGATTAGGCCAGGATTTTTTCTTGGTTTTTGACTTGTTAATATTTTTCCTTTTTTCTTTGTGAGCATTCAAATAAAAAAATAAAATCTTTCATTTCTTTGTTTGGTTGAAAAGTGTTGTTTTGCATTAGTAACCAGGGAAAATTCTTTTCTTTCATAAGTTCTTGATAGTTTACTTAGATTGTAAGTAGCTCATAGTCAAGTGAAATCCTGCTTTGAGTTTGCTGTTCAAAAGATCTTAGAATTTTTTTAAAAAAAATTTGGAAAGTTGTTGAAAATTTGTGTTAAGTAAAGGTTTTGTTTCCAGCTTTCTGTTCATTTTTACTTTCGTCCTTCAAACATCACTAGTTTCACTTTCATACCCTTTGACATAAGACAAGCCATAAAATTAACGCTAAATCTAAAATTCATTATACTTTTATGTTTGTAGGGTTAGCCAACTAGTTTAGGATTAGGGCCTTGGATTAGGTTGGAGAGGAAACTCTTCAAGGCCATTAAAATCAAACATGGGAGTCTGAGGTAGGGAGTGTCCAAGTCCAGTATCGTGAAAGTTATCTAGGACCCCCCTCTAACACAGGGGATAAACACAAGGTCGCGTGCAGAAAGGTAGCATAGATAACCCCTCCAAAGATGGACCAATCGTAGTGAAAAACACATATAGAGGGCTTGTCTTGGGATTCCGTCGATTGCATTTGTCGCAGAGATTCGTGGGTCTCGAATCTATTCGAGGTCCTCAGTTGTATTCCGGACCACTTTCTCTCGATACCCTTGACAGTTTTAGGGCTCAATACCCTGCTCATTGTGGTCTACCCGACTTTCAACTGTACCCGCCTGGTGACTGTTCGCGCACTGGCAACCTAGTTGCCTATCTTTTTTAGGGACATACATAGGTGACTGCGGGGGTATACCGCGATACCTAGGACAAACATCGGGCCACACTTTGTAGAGTATACCCGGAGGGTGCTTCCGTGTTCGAGTTTCCCTTGCACCGGTAAGTTTCTCTAGTGTTGGTTGTTGTAACTGTTCTTCCAATTAATTTAGTGTTTGCCTGTCTTATCTTATAGGGACTTTTTTTAGTGTGCGTGGTTTTTAAACGATTAGAATGCCCTAGAGTGTCTTTGATCTTCTCACATAGTGGAGGATCACGAGCTCTGTTGATCACGAAGGCTTCTTGGCCTGCTGCTGGTTACACTGGAGCCACCCCTGCCACCACTGAGGTGAAAGCTAGACCAACAAGGGTATTTTGAAGCGACCGGGTCACAAGAAATTGTGCCCGACCAACATCCAGAGGAATCGACCATTTTATACCTTGGAGTGAAAGCTTTTGGACTCGTTGAAACCTCCACCACTGATATTTCAGCACCCACCATCATACCGGTTCATCCTTACGAGTGCCAGACAGTGTCGCACGCAACGATGGAAACAAATGTTGTTACTCCTTCTGGGAATTATTCAATTCCCACTACGGTTGTCACCACAGGAGAGTTTCCACCTCCTAACCTTCCGTCACTAATCTGAGCCACCATGGTCTCAACCACCTCTACATCGCACAGTGGTCCGATCCTGTCTCTGGCGGTGGCCACAACCCCTTGCACACCAAGTGCGACAGGCCCTCCGTTCTCATACGGGATGCCTAGTTCAGGTACAAGTCCTATACTTTCCTACTCCACTTCACAGACTTTAGGTCTAGGGGAAGGGAGCTCTAATGCTCCTCTGCAAGGCCACATTGGGGGCACTTCTGCTCCCTTTAACACTTTCCCTTATGGAGGAGGTCATATACCTCCTTCGTCCCCTTCGCTCGGTGGCACACACCAGCCATTCGTCGGGCCTCCTGCACACCATAGTTTATTTGGAGCAGGGAATCAAGGAACACCTTCGCATAATATGCTGGTAGGTTCGACACTGTTTTCTTTATTCGGTGCGTTTGGTAACAATGCCTTCTCGTCTGCTGCTTTCCCGTCTGGGGGAAATCCTGGTTTCAGACAACCTATTCCTATGCAGGGTACTATTCTTGCACAGGGGGCACACCCAGGAACTTCTTCCGCATCAGGGCCTTGGAATTCTTGGCAGGGATCCATTCCCTCGTCAGAAATGTCGATCTGGGGTAATTCGTTTCACAATCAATGGAACCCCGGACAAAGTACTATGCCTATCCCCACGAGACTGACATGGGGAAACCCTTCCCAAATTCCTTCGAATGTAATGCATGCCCAACCATCTATGTCCTATTTTTGAAATTAGCCGATGATGTCTTCTCACACACAAAATCCATACGCTGGCCATGTCCATGGTTTTTACTAGAACCCAGGCCAACAACCAAACTTTTCCTGGCAACCTGGTGCCAGTCAAACTCCAGGTCCTTTTTCCCCGGTTATCACCAACAACCCAAACATCCTTTCCTGGCAACCTTGCATTTGATAGAATTGACTCGGTTGTTGAATGAACCTATATGTCATCATCTACATTGGCCTCCTATGCCGACGAAGTTTCCTTCGGACATCCCAAAGTTCAAGGCCAAGCCTAACAAAGATCCAGGAGATCATGTGACTACCTTCCATCTTTGGTGTTGATCTAACTCGTTGAAATACGACTCCGTACAGTTGCGATTGTTTCAACGTACTTTCATTGGGAGTGCCGTTAAATGGTACATTGAGCTCGATCGCTCAAGATACTCTTCCTTCGACGAACTGACGATGGCTTTCCTAAACCATTTCCAGTTACCTGTGAGATACGACGCTGGCACCGAATTGCTGGCCAATTTCTCACAAACAAAAGTGAACCATATCTCTAATCACATCCGAGAATGGAGATGCCAAAAGAGTTTAATTAAGGTACCAGTCCCACCAACATTCCTTCTTGAGTGGTTCCTTAAGTCTTTGGTCCCACAGTTATCCAAAGACGTCACGACGTCGGGAGTATTTTCTGAAGAAGACGCCATCATGAGAGCTCAACAACTTGAGATAATCTATTCTCAGTTCGGTTTATTATACGAGATCTTTCCAGATGCACCACGCTCAATACTTGATAAAACCAGACAGAGAGTTGGACCACATGCCGATGTTATTGTTGGTTCAACACAAACAAATTCCGCTGAGCAATTGACGAAGCAGTTGCAGCAGTTGTTTATACAACACACAACGGCCAACCAAACTACTGCTTTGGCTGCTCCCCCTAACAAAACGTTGGATGTACACACAGTGCAATCGGGTAATCCAAAGGCCACCCAGAATCTTGAAGGAAAGAAAAAACAACGAAAGAAGGGTAAGGGGGATAAAAAACCTACCGATAATTCTGGCAGGGACAACATTGAGAAACAAAAGGCGAGGTATCCATGCAACTTGTGCGCAAAAGACCACCTGACCCATCTATGTCCTTAGCTTGCAGAAGCCCAAAAGTTTGTGATGTAGCAACAACCTGCTGTGTTAACCAATCCATTTCAACACAGACAAAATCTAACACAAGCTTTTGCAAGCACGGAAGGGGGTAGACAAGGACCCTCTTTGTCTTCGAACAACCCCGCATCTGCGAACGTGTATATGGTGAAGAGTGATGATTTTATATTGACTAGAGTGCATGACTATAGTCAACCAAGCACTTCCGAGAAGGGCAAAGAAGCCAAACTCCCATCTCTTCCTCTACAGATTGAGAAGACATTGGGCGAAACAATGACACGCACCCCCAAAGGCACGTTCAAAAAATCTTCTCACAACCCAAACATAAGGGCCGCCTAGAACTATTCTGTGGTGGAAGATTTATCACAAACCCCTTGTGTGATGTCCACTTTGGAGGTCCTCCAAAACTGCCCTTCCCAGAGGAAATCTTTGTTAACCGCTTTAGGATCTACAAAGACTTGTAATCCGGGCACAATCATGTTGGATACAACCGACTTAAAACCTCGCCTACCTTACCATGTAGCATTTCAGATAGTAGTGGATTATCCCACAAAATTTTTTACTCGGAATATCTTCCGCACGGTGGTTGATGAGGGTGCCTCGACATGCGTTATGTCGTTGGCATGTTGGA
Organism: Picea engelmannii; assembly: GCA_009831015.1. NCBI lineage: Eukaryota > Viridiplantae > Streptophyta > Pinopsida > Pinales > Pinaceae > Picea > Picea engelmannii. Next base: position 251,136 of record ML783561.1, on the reverse strand, counting down.
AGGCCATTGGCCAACCTGTTTTGTCTCTGTCACCTAGTCTTCTTACTGCTTTCGACGGTCATTCGTTCCGACCACGTGGTATCATTCCCTCTTTCCTAGTGCAGTTAGGAGGGAAGACCATGTGTGTTGAGGTAGAGGTAGTCGACGCGCCCCTCGACTATAACCTCTTGTTAGGGAGGAGTTGGAATTATTCCATGCAAGTTGTGGTTGCTACAGTTTTCCGGGTCCCATTGTTCCCATATGAGGGCCGGATTGTGATCATCGATCAATTGTCTTTCTCTAGACCTAAGCCTTCATTGGGGGCATCCACGGTCCCGATGATTGATAATCCTCAACCAGACATGGTCAACGTAGGGGTTGGTTTGTGCCCATCTTTGATGGGTACCTTCGATTACCCACCCCCTCAAGGCGATATCAAGTTTATATCTAGTCACCATAAGGTGGAGATTTTTCAAGTTTCGTCGTTCCGCATGACTTACTTCAACGATCCATGGATACTTCCTTCCCCACCGGCCACGATGGATGGGACAGGGCTCCCGGGCATGTCCATGCCCTTGTTCGCAGCTGAAGTAGCATACTCTTTAGTCAAGCAAACTTCAGCCAATACAGATCCAGCTTCTGCACAAGAGTTCAATCCACTTCTAGAGCCTATTTGGGCTCAGGGTTCTCTTACTGACACCGATTCACTAGACTTAGTCTTGCCCTATGATGAAGCTATAATTGAAGCAATGACTAGTCCGGACAAACCCTGGGAAGATCTTCATCACAGATCATACTTCCTCCCATAGTTAAGCAAAATCGAAGCCGGAGAATTCCCCTTGACTATGACGGGAGATATGTCTTGTCCTATTAATCCCTTAGTGATACATGAGGTTTATGCTGAGGGTAATATGGAAACTATCGCTGAAACCTTACCGATCAATATCTCCCGAAACCCTGGCGCCGTGGAGAAAGTTTTCGTCGAAGCTGACTGCTCCCCCGGAGAGATTCAAATATACACATATCTTTTTAAATAGTTCTGCGACGTTTTTGCCTGGTCTTACAAGGAAATGCTAGGTATCGATCCAAAAATAATTGAACATGAAATCAAAATTTATCTAGATTCCAAGCATGTCCGGCAGAAGCTTCATCTAGTTAACCCCAAGAAAGCAACAACCATTAAGGTTGAGGTTGAGAAACTGCTAAAAGTCAATTTTATCTATCCTATCCATTGGACCCAATGGGTGTCAAACTCCATGCTGGTCAATAAAAAATAAGGCACAATTCGTGTATGCACAGACTTCCGTGATTTGAATAGGGCCTGTCCAAAAGATAATTTTCCCACACCATTCATCGACCAGATCATTGATGAATGTGTTGGTTGCGAGGCCTTCTCTTTCATGGACAATTTTTTGGGATATAATCAAATACAAATCAAACCCGAAGACCAGCACAAAACGACATTTATTTGTCCTTGGGGTACATTCGTGTATCGTAATATGCCTTTTGGTCTCAAAAATACTGGAGCGGCCTTTCAGCGGGCCATGTCTTTTACTTTCCATGACCTCAAGCATATAGTTGAGGCCTATTTAGATGATTTATCATCTCGATCTCGCAAGAGAACAGATCATCCCACACACCTCCGACTTATCATTGAGCGTTGTCGCTACTTTTAGATTCGCTTAAATCCAAACAAGTGCAGCTTTTGCATAACATCAGGACGTTTGTTAGGTTTCATAGTGTCAACAAAAGGGATCATGGTCGATCCTCTCAAGGTTGAGGCAATAATTTAGTTGCCCCCCCCCACGCACAATCCTTCAACTTCAAAGTCTACAGGGCAAGGTGAATTTTTTAAGACGCTTCATCGCTAACTATGCCGAGATCACCAAAGGATTTATGCACTTACTTAAGAAAGACATTCCTTTTTATTGGGATGATGCCACTCAACGCTCTTTCGCCGCATTGAAACATGCACTCACAACTGCCCCTCTGCTCTGGCCACCTAACTATAACAAGGATTTCATATTATATCTAGCTGCAACAGAGGCAACCATTGGCATGGTCTTAGTTCAGGAAGATGATTTGTTCTCAGAATATGTCATCTATTACCTGAGATGATGCCTCGCAGGACCAGAACTCAATTATTCTCATATCGAAAAACTTGTGTTGGCAGTAGTCCATGTTGTTCAATGGTTCCGTCATTATGTTCTGTTTCGCAAGACCACCTTCATTGCTGTCGTGAATCCATTTCAGTACATGTTGACACGATGGGTAATAGGCAGAAATATCAGTAGATGGATAGTCATCCTCCAGGAGTTTGACTTAGATTTCGTTTCAGAGAAATCCAAAAAGTCACTGGTCTTCACAGAACTTATTTCAGAACTTTCGATTGAGTCAGGCAATCTTGTGCCCGAAGAGTTGCCTATCAGAGGAGATATGTTTTTGATCACCTCTTCGGATCCCTGGTATGGAAATATACTTATCTCTCTCTAGAATTTGAAGTGCCCCACCTCTGCTTCTCGTGATGAGCGTCGACGCATACACCATCAGGCTAAGAATTATCTCATACTCGATGATACATTGTATCAGAGAGGTGTAGACTGCATCCTACGTCGATGTCTCACTCATGAAGAAGCAGTTATCATGCTTAACGATTTCCATACCGGAGCCTGTGGTGGTCATTTGTCTGGGTTGGCAACAACCCAAAAGATTCTATGATAAGGTTACTTCTGGCTGACACTTATCAAATATTGTATTGAATCGGTCAAGAAGTGCCACCCATGCCAAATCTTCTCTTAGAAAATGAGGGCACATCTCGCTCCCATGTTTCCTGTCATCACAGTTGGTCCCTTCACCAAGTGGGGGATTGATTACACTACATGCAACCCTCCTTCAGCAAGGGGGAACTGCTATATCATCGTAGCTATAGACTACTCCACAAAGTGGGTTGAAGCTATGCCAACGTTTAAAGATGATGGAGAGACCACAACTCTCTTTTTATTCAATCAGATAATAGCAAGGTTCGACGTCCCGAGGGAGATTGTCACTGACCATGGCAGTCACTTTCAGAACCAGATGATGACTGAGTTAACATCAAATCTTGGGTTATGACAAGAACATTCATCACCCTACTACCCCCAAACAAATGGTCAGGTGGAAGCTGTAAACAAAACTCTTAAGACCATTATACAACGAACGATCAACTCAACCAAGTCAAATTGGCATTTGATGTTATACTCTGCATTATGGGCTTACCAAAAATCTGTTAAGACTGCAACCAGTTTCTCACCTTTCCAACTCGTTTACGGGCTGGAGGTAGTATTTCCTATCGAATGTCAGATCCCATCTCTAAAGTTGGAAGTACAATTATTGCCAGACACTTCTCCACTTGAAGAATGGTTAGTACACCTTGAGAAACTCAATGAGCAGCGTCATGATGCGGCCCTGGCCAACGAGGCTCACAAACATAAAGTCAAGTGTCAGTATGATAGGTCTGTTCATCCTCGAATTTTCTCTGAAGGCGAACTTGTCCTGGTCTATGACCAAGATAAGGACCCCCTGAGGGCAGGAAAATTCAAACCCATGTGGTTCGGACCTTTCATCATAAAAGAGGTTTTAAAAAAGGGCGCTTATCGTCTGATTGACTTTGAAGGGAATGCTTTGTCGGAGCCTAGAAATGGGCTCTACCTCAATAAGTATTACTCATAGGAAGGTCACCATGGGTAACTTTTTGTAACATATGTATAGTCTTTGTACTATTACTTTCTAGTTTATTTTAGTGTTATGGACGTGTTGTTAATGTTATCTTTTGTCACTATGGTAGATGTCAAGTGATTCTGAGGTGTTCATTGGGTATGCAGATGGTGCTAGCCAGCACACTCAGAGGCTTTCCTCCGCAGCTTGGGTAATATTTACACCTCAAGGCCAGTTATTATCTTCCAGAGGTATATGCTTAGATGACACCACAAACAATGTCACCGAGTATAGTGCAGTTATTGAGTTTCTTTGTGACGCTTTGTCATTTGGTATCTCTCATCTTCGGGTCTATCTCGACACTTAGTTGGTTGTGTCTCAGTTAAACAAAGTATACTGGGTTCATGATCCGACTTTACACCGACGATTCCGTAAGTTATGTCTCTTAGAACGAAACTTTGATTATATTACATATTTTCATGTTCCTAGGAGATTAAACCAAGTTACAGATACTCTATCTAATCAAATTTTAGATTGACATCTTGCACACATATGAAAGAACATTCACATAAACATGTAAATACATTTTTTGCACACATGATCCATAAGACACAAAAGACATAAAAATCCATATATAATATCATAAAGTAACCAGGGTACACAGATGGACACAAGCGCCTCAAAAATATGACCAATAACGAGTCATGGGGATTATGCCCTCAAAAAATATATACAAGTAGTGCTCGTGGCACGTGAAATGTCTAACTAAGGTCAGGGCCTGTGGGCCCTGTTATTTTGATCCATAGTGTTGGCTAAATGTCGAAACAACCAGACCCACGTCCGTAGTGCCCCCGCTACATGAGGCTACATAGATGGTGGCAGGTCCTCAATCTCTGCCATAGGGACTATGCAAGTGAGCGCAGTAAAGTTCTACTCGACTCATCTCAATACCCTCTCAACCTCCCTAGCTGGAAGATCTCCTGCTACTGTTGGTCCCCCTGCGGCGACAGGTACGGCCCCTGGCTGAGGACGACGTTTGTTCCTCGCATAGTCAACAGGTCGCACTGGTCCCATCTCTCCTCGCTCCTCACCAGGAGGTACTGGTGTTCGCGTTCAAATGGTCACCAGGTGAGAAAATGGAGAGCGCTTGCATACCCTGTTGGGTCCGGCAGGGTAGAACAACTGTGGAGCAAAAGGGTTAACAGAAAAAAAAAAAACTACAATCTAACTATCAACTGAAATCAAATAACACTATAAAAATAACAAAAACATCAAACATAAGACACAGGGGTCATCAATGGTTTTAGGCTTGGTGTATTAATGAAACCAGAGCACGCTGAAGAAAGAGACCAGAGGTTCCTTCTCCCTCCAGCGGAAGGCTCTTCGAGGCCCTCAACACAATGCTTTCCTTACAAATGAAATGAACTGTGCACAGCAGTGAAAGAACTCTGGGTGATGCAGCTGATGGGTTTGTTGTCAAAGGAGGAGCCTTGAACCATCTGAACAACATAATAGTGCTTAGAATTCCTTGCCAAAACAGTGTACCATCATGGCCTTTTATAGCAGCTTCACGGGCGGTCACGTAACATTCTCCAAGTGTGAATAGGGGTGCATTAGGGTTTATTTAGGTCATTAATCCGTCGATTTTGCAGAGCCGACTCTGATTTGAGAGTCAAATCATATTGGGGGCCGGTCCATAGGTGGTCGGGAGGCCGACCTATGCAATTAATGTGCCGTATTAGCAGATGCGCGGGTTTTTGTGTTGACAGTCGCGCGTCGAGCGCGCATGCGCTAGTAACACGTTTTTATCCCGCGCATGTGCGCGCGCATCAAGCTGATGTAAAGCGCCCTTCAATTTTTGGTTACTTTGTATAGT
>ML783561.1:207671-233411 GCA_009831015.1 Picea engelmannii | reverse complement strand
GGGCCCGTTACAAGAATGCGTTTGAAAAATGAAACTAAGAGGGGTCTCAAAAGAGCCGTTGTCCTCTCCTAAAAGTTTTGAAATTTTTGTTAAAGGAAGATGAGATCGTTTTCGCAATCTTTTTCTGATTCTCAAGATCGCTTGATGGCGCGAGAGAAGAGCATAATCAAGATTGTTACTTGCAACTTCAAGTCCCGCATGTGAGTTTAGATGTGATTAGAATCTGATGTTCAACTTAGATTATAAATCAAAGCAAGCCATCCACGTGGCAAAAAGAAAATAAGGGAAAAATGATTTTTATCCACCTAAGTGCCTATGTTTGTTTGACTATCCCCTTTATAAGTTGAGGGGTCTAAGTGGTGCAGTAATTATAGCATGCATGACATCATTCTTGAGAAGGAAACTGACTTTCCCCACATCTAAAACCTTACAATGAAAAATTTGGTTCAAATGCGTGTCTTTCACTGTAGAAAGAGGCGCGTGCGCGCGGAAAAAAGGTGTCAATTCCAGCGCATGCACGCGTCTGTGGGGTGGAATACCCGCGCGCTTGTGATAAGTTGCCGGGAAAGACACCCTGAATGAATTTCTCTCGATTCTCCTGTGAATCGACTGGTTCGCAGGTCGACGGAGGCCGGTTTGTGTCCCTGCAAGTTAATAAAACAAAAAGGAAAGCGAATTAAACCCAATTGAGGGAGGATTTGATTCCTAACTCCCCAGCGGAGTCGCCAGTCTGTTCGTGTTCAAATGGTCACCAGGTGAGAAAATGGAGAGCGCTTGCATACCCTGTTGGGTCCGGCAGGGTAGAACAGCTGTGGAGCAAAAGGGTTAACAGAAACAAAACAAACTACAATCTAACTATCAACGGAAAGCAAATAACACTGTAAAAATAAACAAAAACATCAAACATAAGACACAGGGGTCATCAATGGTTTCAGGCTTGGTGTATTAATGAAACCAGAGCACGCTGAAGAAAGAGACCAGAGGTTCCTTCTCCCTCCAACGGAAGGCTCTTCGGGGCCCTCAACACAATGCTTTCCTTACAAATGAAATGAACTGCGCACAATAGTGAAAGAACTCTGGGTGATGTAGCTGATGGGTTTGTTGTCAAAGGAGGAGCCTTGAACCATCTGAACAGCATAACAGTGCTTAGAATTCCTTGCCAAAATAGTGTACCCTCATGGCCTTTTATAGCAGCTTCATGGGCGGTCACGCAACATTCTCCAAGTGTGAATAGGGGTGCATTAGGGTTTATTTAGGTCATTAATCCGCCAATTTTGCAGAGCCGACTCTGATTTGAGAGTCAAATCATCTTTGGGGCCGGTCTGTAGGCAGTCGGGAGGCCGACCTATGCAATTAATGCACCGTATTAGCACATGCGCGGGTTTTTGTGTTGACAGTCGCGCGTCGAGCGCGCATGCGCTAGTAACACATTTTTATCCCGCGCATGTGCGCGCGCATCAAGCTGATGTAAAGAGGCCTTCAATTTTTGGTTACTTTGTATAGTTTTTTGCCCTTCTGGAGTGCTATGAAATTAATTCAGTGCCATGAGTGACTTCATTGCTGTTTTGATGATGTGGAGTTCTTGTCGCCATGTGCAGACGAAATTTGTGATAACAACTGGTATCTCAAGATCCCTCAAAAAATCAATCCCTGCATAAGGGTAATCCTCGATAACTAGGATCTGCCACGATAGACATGCGAATAAATCATCATCAAAGGACTCATTAGTCCTTCCACCACCCTGTCGTGGCAACAATACTGCCTATATACACATAGCAGGAAGAGAGGCCCGATGTCCTTGTACCACTACTCGAGGACTAAAACTCGGAACTCTCTCAAAGAAGAACGAGCACAGAACGGTCACGAACCCAAAGTTCCTCTGTGTCCACAAATGACAATCTTTCAACTGCCTCTTCATACACTCAAGCAATGTAGTACTCCAATTGAACATTTTTGCATTTAAGCACTGGACTGCACAGTTCATTTGTGCACGGGACGCCTGATGTAGAGCCGCAGAACTAGTGATTCGCCCAATAAGTAACACTATCGCCTGTAGCGATAAGTTAATAGTCTTGCTTATGGGCACCTGTGAGCTCGAGCGGTCTGTATCAGCCTCACAATAAAGAACTATCAATTCCACTATGTTATGTGGCCCCGAAGGAAAATTTTGGAAGTTGAATGGTTCCCCTCTTTGGGAGAGGCCAGTCAAAAAATAAATGTCCTCGGTTGTGGGCACTAGTGACTGTCCCTCTAACATGAATGCCTCTGCATCCAGATGCCAGTAGTCAACCAAGGAATTCAGTAGCCTAGGTTGTGCCCACATAAAAGGACATAACAAGAACTTGAGTAACCCACATTGCATCAAGGCAGCCACAACATTGGGGTCTTCCCCGACCAACTCACTAACCTCTTCATGCTCTCTTTCTCTCCAGTGGACATACATCCTGCAAAACACCAAGGTTTAGGAGGGTTAACTCTTATTTTTTAAGCTTTTTTCATTCAAAAAGGGGGTCCACGCAGGTTGTAATACTGAAAGTCGCGTGTACACGCGTGCAAGGTTTACTCTACCAGAATGTACATGTGGCCTGTCCTGAGACAACTCGCATGGACCTATGGCCGACCTTTTAAAGGTCGACGCCCCCCCAAAAAATGAAACCTAAAGAAAAAAGAAAGGCTTAAAATGCAAGATAGGAGAGTTTGTACTTACTTGTTCCAGACATAAGTTTGTTTCGTCCACTGTAGCTCCCAGAATCACCACTTTTATCAAAGGGGGTCTTTTGGCTCCAGAGTCAATTTTCAAATCAACAATGGTGATAATGAGCTGCCAGCTTCTATTTATAGACCTTTTGGCCTCTTTTTGTCACTTTTTTGGCCTCCCTTATCATTTTCTTTAAACCGAAAACCATTTAGCGTGATTCAGGAGTTTCATGGGAGGGATATGATCGGGTATCGAGACAGTTTTTTTGGATTTTTGGGTAATTTTCAACGATCCGTGATTTTTTTTTTTTTTTTTTTTCGAGGATCAACTTGAGCATGTAGGTTAGGTTTCTACCCTAACTTTTGTGTCTCGTTGTCTTTTTCCTTTTCCATGGGATCGATCCCATCAGGTTGCGACATAGAACCATCATAGCTGCTTTAGAAGTGTCGCAACTTGGTGGTAGAGCTTACCGGAACATGGATGCCCTAGGTAGATCTTGGTTGCATTATGGTATCCATGCTATCTCTAATCATTGTAGGCTCGAGAGTCCTTGTTGTTTTTCCTGATTACGAATTTGAGCCTCATTTGTGTTATCCACAATTTTGGTCATCGTGATGATGTTATGATGATGGAAAATCAATCTCTTCACTAAGAACACTTTCTTGAGAAAAGTTACATTTGTCTGCTTCTAGAAATCATGCTTTTAAGGGATGTTCGCAGGCTACCTATATATTTGCCTGCGAGAATGCTTGATTCTCGTAGGCTAAATTAAGCTGGGGTGCAAGGGGTTCGCACTGTACCTAACTGTCAGGGTGCGAACATCGTCTAAAGGAAGGAAAAAGGTAAATTCTCGAACCTTCTAGAAAGGAATCTTCTAGAAACATGAGTTGGCATTCAAATGGTTATTCAGGTACTGGCATTCCAGATATATTGGGATCATTCCTATCCAAGTAAATAATCTATTTCCTCTTATATATTGAGAGGAATGCTTATGGAAAAGGTTAGAAGCAAGCTAGCAAGAGATTGATTGGAGAATTATTGAAAGCCCTGTATGAAGGACTGATGCTACAACAGCTAAAGACACCAGAAAGGTCATCAAAAGTGGTTGATTTTCTTCATGCATGAGAAAGTGTGCGTGTCAGAGCTAGGAGCCATCGAAAGGAGATCTACAACATCAAGGATCAGGTTGTAAGTTTCACTTTCAATTAATTCAATACAGTAATATGTCCCTTTCCCATAAAGATGATGTCACTTTATTACATAACTCCTTGATCATATGTATAGATTAGCTATTGAATATATTGATTTGCCTTTACTTCGATTGGTTTGTACTGTTTGATCTGAATGACACAAGAGCATTGGAGCGAAGCTTGGAACAACAGAGACCCAAGGAAAGCGTTCATAAGGTATGTCCATGATTTTTGTCTCTTAGTTCATTCAATAAGCTAGATCTAGGGAAAGAGTATTATTCTGTCCTGTTTTGTTCTAGATCCAGGTGGATCTAGGGAGATCGGTTTGTGTCCGCACTTACGGATTAATCCTGAAACAAAATTGGTGAATCCACTGGGGATCATATCCCATTTTTGGGTGGATTTTTGTATTTTTCTGTGGCCATTTGCTATGGTTCCATTTTTCTCTTGTTTTATCAGTCTCTGAGTCCTCAGGATATCCTGAGAGACCTTTTGGGTCTATAAGCCTTTGTCAATTTTGCCTTCATTTTCAAAAATTTTGGTATCTTCAGGACTTCTCGCACTGCGTTTAACTGTAGCCTGCGAGAACTAGCCAGGTTCGCACCCTGCATATAGGGTCCAGTGCGAACACCTCACACCTTGCTATAAGGTGGCCTGAGAGAACCCTATTTTCTCGCACTGTGTTACACTGCTTGCCTGCGAGCAAGATTTTTTAAAATTTTGAAATTGAGTTTTTATTTTTTCAATTGCTTAGTTCAGTTGAATTACATCTTTTTGGCTTATTGGATCATTGATTTATGTATCTCTTGCTTCAATTTTCTTGCTTGAACAAATTTAGGGTTTCAAGGTTCTTCTTGCCCTTTGTAGCTTGACTTTCATTTCTTGGCTCTGATTGGCATTTTCATCCTCTCTGATTTCTGAAGTTGAGTGTGTCTGATTGGATGAGAACCAGTGATTGGTAGAGAGTTAAGTGCTTGGTGTTTTCTCATTTGCTTGGTGGTTCGCAAGAACATTTTCGTTTGCATTGAGAAGACTCATTGGTTTGCTTTTTGTTTTTACTTTCATTGAAAGAGTTGATTGGGTTGTTAGTGTTTGATTTGATTTTCTTTTCTCGTTAGTGAGAGTTCTTCTTGGAAAGTGAACAACAAGTTTTCTTTCAAGATTTTGTTTTTGTATTACAGAAAACATTGAAAATCGAATTTTAGAGTTTATTGAAGTATTTGAAAAAGACATATAGAGATTGTTCATTGATAAATGATTGTTTGCATTGACATCTGAAAGGAAATTGTGCATTTCATTGTAGTATTTGAGTTGATTTGGAAATTTTTCTCTCTCTCCCATAACTAGGATTCATGGAATGAAAAGAGTCATATTTCATTATCGTCCTTTCATTATTTGGGTCAGAGTCATACAACATGAGTTTCACTTCTGTTACCTTTGAGTAATCAACAACTCTTAAAAACATTGCGTAATCTTAAAATTGATCTAGTAACTCTTTTCTAGGGCTCTTTTACACCAACATATTATCTAGGCTAGTGCTTTGCAGTAGGAAGAGAGATACACTCTCCAAAAGCTCAAAAACACACAATAGCATCTTGAGTTAGGGAGTGTTAAATTCCATCGACAACATATTGTCCTGGGACGCCCTTCTAACACAAGGGTCAAGCACTAGGTCGCATTGGTGTTGGCAGAGTTACTAACCCTGCTTTGTTGACATCGGTGTAGAGATTGCACGTATTACGGGGATCACTCCGAGGTATACCCAAAATTATGAGTGGAAGCCTTTGAGTTGGTTTCAGGCTAGATACCCTGCCCTTGCATGTGGATCGGACTGACGACTGTTCCCCTAGGCTGTATTGTTGTTTGTGGTGACCTTAGTGGCCTATCTCTCTAGGTTCTTACCCAAGGTGACTGTGGAGGGGAAAGTCTTCACGGTACCTGTAATTGATGTTGATCAAACTCACTCGGGCTCCTTGGAGGGTATACCCACGATTATGTGTGGGAGCTTGCACCAGGGCATAAGTCTATTAAGTAGGTCATCAACGTAACTTTTCCACCTTAGCCCCACCCCTTCTTGTCTCGTTGTTTCGACGTTGGATTTCACCACCAACTAGTGGCTTCGAAATTAGAAGGTATTGTTTGCTTGGCGATTGTGTCCTAGATTTTGTTTACTAGTGAGTGTTGTTTGTTTCTCGAAGTGGACCAGAGGAATTTTCTCGCAGAGCTTGTCACTTGTTTACAATTGCTCCCCCACGACGTTCTCGTAGAATGAAAGGATTATCTCCAGAGCATCTGGACGATTCTCAACCTACTGGTACACCTGAGGGTTCACCCCATCATATTGAAGTCCCTGTGGTTACTCCACCACATGGGGAAACCAGTGACGTTCCAGTTGTCACCACACCACTTCCACAAGTAGAACGAACTGACTCTCTAGAAGATTTTCGAATTACCAATACTAGAGAAGACTATCGCATTCGTCGTGGTGAATGACCTTTTGTGCAATTGAATCATTCTGAAGAAACCGTTGTTACATCTTTTGAATCAACTGTTGGGCCTTCTCGCGGTGTAGTAGGCCAAGATCCTTTTTGGTCCGGTGATTTCCGACGAGTCCTTTTCGGTACTGAGTCACCCCCTGTCTACGAAATCAACCCTCCCGTCTCTCCTGAGACAGAAACTGCACCTGAGACTACTACTTACCGCTTTGTTCTCCCTCCCGAGATGGCTCATCTCGCAAATACTACGAGTGTCCAAACCGAGATTACTGCAGCTACTCTTGCTCCTATCAATACCCAGCGAATTCTTGATGTCATCCCGACATTGCCACCCGGTTATCATGCGTTGAATTCTTTTTTGAATCCTCCCAACCCAACACCTCCGCAAACCCCAACTGGTTCTCCAGGTGGTCCTCTTTTTCTTGGGCATCCTATTCCCGGTTTTATCCCGACACTCCCTCAGTTTCCTTCTGGTAATCCTAATCCTAGTGGCACTATTCCGACTGTTGCTCCAAACACGTAGCTTCCCGTTGGTGGACAGGGTGGTACGGTTCCTTTTCCTTTTCCCAGACACAACACAGTTACTACACAACCTACGGTTGTCACACAACTTCCGGTTGGAACTATGCCTACAGTAGGGGGACCAATCTCACCTTTTGGACAAAATATACCTCCTGAATTGGCCTAGTATTGGAATCAACTTCTACAAAAATTTCCTCAAAATGTTGGGGGGCAGCAAGTTGTCCCTACCATTGGCCAACCTTATCCCGGGGTAACTAATCCTATTTGGGGTTCGGGTCGGAATACTCAACCTCAGGTCCCTACTCAAACTCAAGGTTACAATCCTTGGGGCTACTATCCTATCCGGCCACCACTGAATCAGCCAGGGTCTTCCCTCTACGGACAGTCTGCTTACGCTCCTGCTAGTTTTCCGACAGGGATTCCACCCCAAAGCCATCAGTACCCGCATGTAAACTGACAGTTTCCTTTTCTTGCTACCTTGGATTTTCCAGATTTGTCTAGGATTCTAAATGATCCTATTCATCACTCTCCCCAATGGCCTGCTATTCCTGCTAAGCTCCCATCGGATATTCCGAAATTCGATGGAAAGGCGGGAGAGGACCAAAATAATCATGTCATGACTTTTCATTTATGGTGTTCGTCCAAATCGTTGATGGACGACTCCATTCGTCTACGTCTTTTTCAATGAACCCTTACCGGTTCGGCTGCGAAGTGGTATATTGAATTGCCACGAGGGTTCTTTTCTGATTTCAACACCTTAGCTATGGATTTTCTCACACATTACCAGTTACCGTTCTGTTATGATACTGGGACTAAAATCCTAACTTATTTCAAACAAACGAAAGGTACTCACATCTTGGATCATATACATGAGTGGAGACGGAGACAACGTCTCATTAAAATTGAACATCCTGATCAGTTACTGGCCGAATGGTTTACGAAATATTTCATGAACAAAATTGGTAAAGACATTTCTATGGGTGGTGTTGTTACAGAAGAGCAGGCTATAAGTCGCGCTCAGTATCTTGATCTCGTTTATTCGCAAACGGGAACACTCTACGATTTACTACCTGAACTACCTCGTCCTGGTACTTCCAACACTTCAACTGCTCCAACTGCCTCTCACGCAGCTGATGGTGTGATTGGTACTGCTAATACCCACTCACATTCCTTTTCAACTACCACCCCTAAATCCACATCTTCTAATGTTCAAAATGCTCTATCTCCTGCTCCTCCCGCTGGTAAAACCTCTGAAGTGAACGTTGTTCAATCTACACCGACCGGTAAAAATAAATCAAAGAAGGGAGAGGCAAGAATAAAGAGAGTAAAAATAATAATAAAAATTAACAAACCAAAACCCCTCCCGTTGAAGATCAGGATAAGCGTAAGCTACAATATCCTTGCCTTATCTGTCATGACGATCACTACACGAAGGATTGTCCTCGACGCGCCGAGGTTAATAAGTTCCTTCAAGGGACGCCAAAACCATCTACGTCGGAAGTCTTGTCCCAACCCTTCCCGTCTCAGCAACATGCCTCTTTGGTCATCCATAACCAACCATCTACTTCTATGACATCATATGTTTTGATGTGCACCGGTGATTCTAAGAACAATGACATTTCCATTGCAACTAGAGCCAAAGATTATTCTCCATCTAAGGAGAAGGTTGATGATTTACCTCATGCTTTGGTACAACCCTCTCCAACGCCTCCACCTACCAATGGTCCTCTTCATCTCGAACGACCGAGCTCTGATACAGTACTACGACCCCCGAAAGGTGTCGTTAAGAAATCAACATTCAATCCTCACGCTCATGTGGCCCAGAACTATAGTATTGTAGAAGATCTGGCCCAAACACCTTCAACGATGTCTGCCCTTGAAGTCCTTCAGTCTTGTCCTGCGCAACGAAGGGCTCTATTGAAATCTATAGGTGGAATTGATCCTACATATACGAATTTGATAGTCTTTGACTTGGAAGACCATGTTCCAAGGTTACCCCCACAGCTTGCATTTCAGATACAAGTTGTTGTCTCAGACAAGAACATCTGTCGAACTGTTATTGATGAGGGTGCCTCTACGTGTGTAATGTCTTTTACTTGTTGGAAAGACATTGGCTCTCCTCCTTTAACGGAATCACAAAATACTTTGAAAGCCTTCAATGGCTCGGGTTTTAAGCCTTACGGTGTTCTTCCATCATTGCCTGTTACTCTTGAAGGTAAGACAGTCCAAGTTGAAGTGGAAGTTTTGGATGCTCCCTTAGATTATAATCTTCTTCTTGGTCGTAGCTGGGTAGATTCTATGCGCGTTGTTGTGTCAACACTCTTCCGTGTAGTTCATTTGCCTCATCAAGGAAAGGTCATTACGGTTGATCAACTTGCCTTCTTTAATTCCGATACTCGCACTGGAAACGTGTCGTTTATAGCTAAAACCCCACCGGGTTACGAGAATGTTGGAGTCGGTCTTTTAAAAGACTCTTCGTTAATGGGTACTTTTTCCATACCACCACCACCCGATATTCTATTCCCTTCAGTTGCTTCTATTAATATGATCTCCGCTATGCCTCATGAGATTCCAGTGTCTTTTGACCCTTAGATAGTCCCTGATCCAGGAGATCATCCTCGTTTCGGCGACATCATGCCGTTAAGTCTGATTGAGTCTGGTTATCATGCGATTCAATCAGAAACACCTTCTACACCCTCTCTGGAGGAGTTGTCTCCTGATCCTTTCCATGATATCTTTCCCACTGACGAGATGATCATGTCCGTCATGGCCGATACACCTTGGGACAATGGGCATCAATGTTCCATACTATTTCTGGAACAACACACTCTCGAGAATTACCAATGGATTTCGACTCCGTCGACCATTGTTGTCATAATGACCGTTCCCAGATCTACACGTGATGTGTTTGCGGAAGGGAACCTCAGTAATATTTCTCCCACGATACCCATTGATATTTCAGTTAAACTTGGGATAGTTGAAAATGTTCACATTGGAGCTTCGTGTTCTCCAGAAGAAATTGTCACCTATACTGCTTTGTTCAAAGAATTTCGTGATATCTTTGCCTGGAGTTACGAAGAGATGCCAGGTATCTACCCTGCTATTGTCGTGCATGAGATAAAAACGTACCCCGGAGATAAACCAGTACGGAAACACCCCCGCCCTGTCCATCCACGCAAAGCGGCAACCATCAAACTCGAAGTTGAAAAACATCTTAAAGCCGGTTTTATTTATCCCGTGTTTAGGCTCTGACAGAATGGGTTTCCAACCCTGTACCGATTGATAAGAAAGGTGGTAGTATACGTGTTTGTGTTGATTATCGGGATATTAACAAAGCCTGTCCGAAAGACAACTTTCGAACCCCTTTCGTCGACCAGATCGTCGATGACTATGCTGGCAGTGAAATATTTTCTCTCATGGATGGATTCTCCGACTATAATCAAATTAACATCGCTCCTGAGGACCAACATAAAACTGCTTTTATTTGTCCTTGGGGTACTTTCACCTACAGAAAACTTCCCTTCGGTCTTAAGGACGCAGATGCCACGTTTCAACGTGCCATGTCTTATGCATTCCACGATATAAAGCATATCGTTCAACCTTATTTGGACGATTTTCCAACTCATTCTTTATGCCGAGTCGATCACCCTACTCATCTCCGAGCAATTTTCGTTCGTTGTCGGTTCTATCGAATTCTTCTAAACGCTCATAAGTGCGTCTTTTGCATAGAGTCTGACCATCTTCTCGGTTTCATTGTTTCACGTCAAGGGATCCGGGTAGATCCTATTAAGGTTGAGGCGATTCTTAATCTCCCTCCTCCTTCTTCACTATGCTAGTTACAAAGTTTGCAGGGGAAAGCAAACTTTCTTCGTTGTTTCATCCCTAATTACGCCGAGATTACTCATGGTTTCACACGTCTTTTAAAGAAATATTCTGAGTTCGTTTGGGATTCAATTGCTAACAATTCTTTTGAGGCCTTGAAGTTATCCCTCACCCGAGCTCCGCTTCTCTTTCCTCCTGATTATGGTCGTGATTACTTTCTGTATCTTGCTGCCTCTGAGTATACCATTGGCATGGTTTTAGTTCAAGAGGATGATAAGCACGAATAACACATTATCTATTACTTGAGTAGAAGTCTATCATCAACGGAAATCAAGTACCAACATGTTGAGAAACTGACTTTGGTTGTTGTTCAAGCAGTTCAACGTTTTCGCCATTATATTCTCTCTAGGAAAACTACAGTGATTTTACATTGTAACCCCATGCAACATATTTTGACACGTCAATTGCTGGGGGGAAAGTACTCCAAGTGGATTGTTATTCTCCAGGATTTCAACTTGGAATTCGATTGCGCCACGTCGAATAAATCCTTAGTTTTTGCTGAGTTAATTTGTGATTTTCCCCACTCTGCCACGGAGAATGTAGCAGTTGGTTCGTTACCTGACGAATCACTTTTCCTTATCAGTACTAACGATATTTGGTACAGAGATATCATTATATATCTCCAAACTCAAAATTTTCGGCCTGCTTTGTCTAGCGCTGAACGTCGTCATATCCGTTATCAAGCACATCATTATATTATCCTCGGCGATACTCTTTACCAGCTAGGCATTGACTCTGTCTTTTGGCGTTGTTTGAATTTTGACAAAGCTGAGAAAGCTTTGAATGACTGCCATTCAGGAGCATGTGGTGGTCATATGTCGGGGTATGCTACTGCCCAAAAAATCTTACGTGTAGGATACTTTTGGCCTTCATTGTTCAATGACTGCATTACTGCTGTTCAAAAATGTCATGCTTGCCAGACCTATAATCAGAAAATTCGATCGCATCCTGCTCCCCTTCATCCTGTGGTCTCAGTAGGTCCTTTCGCAAAATGGGGCATTGATTTCATGACATGTCACCCTCACTCGGCTGGGGGGCATGGTTATATTATTGTAGCTGTTGATTATTTTACTAAGCGGGCCAAGGCGATGCCAACATTCGATAATACTGGAAAGACTGCAGCGTTATTTCTTTTCAACCATATTATAACTCGTTTTGGTGTTCCTCAGGCTATTGTTACCGATCACGATAGTCATTTTAGAAATTTTATGATGTCTGAACTTACGGAAAAGTTGGGCCTTCGTCATGATAGCTCAACACCCTATTATCTACAGGCTAATGGCTAGGTCGAAGCAATCAATAAGGTTCTTATAACTATGATTTGACGAATGATAGGAATACATAAAACAAGCTGGCACACGATGTTTTTCTCCGCATTGTGGGCATATCGGACGTCTGTTAAATCTGCCACGGGATTTACACCCTTTCTATTAGTTTATGGCATGGAAGCCATTCTGCCAATAGAATGTGAAATACCTTCATTGAAGCTAGCTGTAGAACTCTTACCCAATACTTATGCCGAAGAGGAACGTCTGTTGTATTTGATGCGATTAGATGAGACCCGACATGATGCCACTTTAGTGATAGAAGCCCAAAAGAAACGCGTTAAGGCACAATATGACAAGCATGTCAAGCCTCGTGTTTTCTCTGAAGGTGATCTTGTTCTTCTGTATGAACAGGATAAAGATGTCCTAGGAGCTGGGAAATTTGAACCAATGTGGCGTGGTCCTTACATTGTTAGAAAAGTTTTGGAAAAAGGAGCGTATGAGCTAGTTGATTACGACGGTATACCTTTGAGTGAACCTAGGAATGGGTTATACTTGAAGACGTAATATGCATGAGTTATTTGTGCACAAGAGTACTTGTATTTTATGTATCATACTGCGTGTGTGTGTTACTTTAGTTTTCTTTTGACGTTATCTGGTCTCTGCCCTTACGTGACGTTGTGTTTGATTGCCAGATGTCAGAGTATTCGCTACCTTATATTGGCTTTGCTGATGGAGCTAGCCGTAGTACTCAGAACTTAGCTTTCGATGCATGGAAAATCTATGCCCCGACAAACGAACTCATATCTCTGCGAGGTATATGGCTTGGCCGAGCAACCAACAACATAGCAGAGTATAGTGCCGTTGTTTAATTATTGGTTGATGCTATCTCTCTTGGAATTCGTCATTTGGTTGTGCGACTTGATTTGCATCTTATAGTAATACAGCTCAGTAATGTATATTCTATTCGAAGTCCTACTTTATTAAGGGTATATTTGCGGATTCACCTCTTGGAACGATATTTTGATCACATTGAATATCATCATATTCCTAGACGTCTTAATAGATTAACAGATGCTTTAGCTAATTATGTATTGGATAGGCATTTAAATCATTTATAAATCAAACACATTAAAATGTACACAATGTAAAGTAAACCGGTAGAAGCCGTGTATATATATAACGATCAAAAGAGTTTGTTTTTACAAAATGTTTGTCCAAAGACCAAAATATCAAAAATTGAAGCTCATAGATTCTACATAATGACGTCACGAATGACGTTCACAATAACACACTAATGTCCTAGCAACTTTGCGGAGCAGTCCACCCATAGATGCAGAAACCCCCACAGTGTGACGCTGATCGCGTCGTGGAATCTCTTCCAGAGTCATATCTGGAACGTCTGCCATCAGACCCTCTAAATTTTGCTCCACGACCTGGTAATCCTCAGCATACTGTGGTAATCCTGCTGCTGCTTCTCCTCGTCGCTGGATAGGGGAACTGCCAGCAGGTCTATATGGTCCAACATATGTGTTATCAACAAGTATTTGGTGTTAGTCTTCGGGTAAATCTATAAAACAAAAACATTTAAATATAATAAAAATTCAAAAACATTTAAAAATAAAAAATTTGTGTACTTCTTACCGAGGTCTCCCCACTGAGCATCCTCAGGAAGTGCTAGATCCGGATCTCCTCGAAAATCTAGCCCGACATATGCGTAGTCGTTCACCATCAGCATCTGGTTCTGCAACCAGTCAAAGAAAATATCGTCATATTTGACGATAGGTCCTGCCACACGTCGGGCCATGAGCCGACACCACCGCAACATCCTCGGATCCCTAGGACCTGGAAAGTGCCACTCAGCCTGTAATCGAAGTACAGGGACCCTCTCTAGGAAGAATGACACTATCAAAGACCCATATCCAAACTGTTTTAGATCTCCACGCCTGCACTTAGTCAATTGTTTCTTGATATTGCGTAATACTGCATCAACCCAGTTAAATACCCGGGGCTCAGTACACTCGATGGCGTACTGGAAATAGCTCTGCAAATCCATATGCAGAGTGACACTTCCTGCCATCCGAGAAATGGTAAAGAGAATAGTGCGGAGAGTTAAGTCAATTACTCCCCATATTGCCACTTTCCCTTTCTTTCTTTCGGCCTCAGGTACGCAGTACTGGTTGCAATATTCACTCATTTTTAAACCCCCTGCTCTGCTATCGGTCAGACTGACATAGGACCCACGCCTAGATAATCCGGTCAAGAAATAGATGTCCTCGATGTCAATAGTCAATGTATGAGCGCCCACAATGAAAACTTGCTGGTCCGGATCCCAGATTCGGACTAGGTATTCCAATAATCGAACTTGGGCTCTCATGCCCGGAATACGGAAGTATTTCAAGAGACCACAGTCTCTTAGTGAAGCTATGGTGGAAGGATGGTTTTCGAAATTGGCGTTATCCTCCTCATGCTCTCGTTCCCGCCACTCTAGCACCATGGTTGTGGCTATTTACCTGCATAAGAAACATACAAACATGGTTAATGATCTTATTTATGAAATAATTTTTTTCTGTTGGCTAAACGTTGCATAAATTTTTGAATTCTGCGTTGTTCGCAGGTGCTCTACTATGCACAGTGCGAACTTCTCACATGAGTATTAAGGCCCACCTATGAGAATGAGTCATTCTTGCAGGTCCCGTATGGGCCACCTGCGAGAATGCCTCCACACGAATAGGGTTCAAAAAACTAATTTAAAACTGAACTTTTAACCAATGAAATCATAATTTTGAACCATGAAAAGATCAGGAATTGAGAACTTACCAAAATGATGTTGACGGCTTGTCAAATGATCACCCGTATCTCCTGGAAATCGACGCCGAATGTAGAGGGTAAAATGAGGGTTTTTGGAACTAAATGGTAAAAGTGTGAAATGATATGGTAAATTTGGTTATTGACTCATTTTAATTACTTTTTACTATATCAAAAGTGGGTTTTTTATGTTTATTTATTATTTAACCCTAATCACTAATGTGAAAATGAGTGAAATGACTTGCAAGTAAAAAACATGGATGATTATGGACAGAATTTTTCTACGATGTGGTGTGATTTTAATTGTTTTCTATGGTTTTGACATAAAACCTCGAATGCCTTTTGTCCATTCTTGCGCTTGTGAAAAACATAAGAATGTGATCGAGCGTCGTTTTATCTCTTTTTCGGGCTCGCTGTGGTTATATGAAAAAGGAACCCCCCTGGAGTTACCTTTAAGCTCTTTTCAGACTCTCTAAACATGAAAATATCGTTGAGTGACCTTGCTATTTTCACACTTGATAAAGTATTTGAAGTATGCATCCTTCGAGCGATAGTTTAACCCTTTTTCGGTCTCGTTCGACTACTGTACGAAAAATGAACTGAGAGAGTTCTCTTTTGAGTGTTTTTCCAAACTCTATAATCTTGAAAAACCTTCGAGTTTACTATCTCTAGACTCGTTAAAAAAACATTGACAGACCCGTGATGGGACCGAACCACTCCTTCCTAGGGTTCGTTAAAAATACTCTGAGGGACTCGTCCGAAGGATGAGCTTATATCAACAAGCATATGTGATCCTCTTCAAGATTGCGTAAAAATAAAGAGGTACTTTCCAGAAATGGTGGGGGAAAATTTGGGGAAGGGATATGTTTCATCTTTGTATTGATTGGCAGTAAGTGTCGCTCTTGAACATGACACCCCCTATTCATCATTCGAATCCGGTTTGGGTAATCCATTTGTCTCTCATTTGATTTGATATCAAGGTCTTTCCATGTGTCATATTTGAGTCAATGCTGCCAAATCATTGGTCGTGTCATTCATATGTTCAAGAGAAGTCCGTTTGAAACCTCTATTTGAGTCGGCCATCTGCAGTTATCCATTCTTTTTGTGTTGGCCTTCCCTGTGTCCAAAGTCCAATTGCTACATGTTCTGTTTCACTTTCAAACTCTGTTACTCATTTTGTGTCATTTATGGGGGATACATCAAGGCCCTCCTATGATGAGTTTTGTTCCATCGACTTCAGCACATTATCCGGAATCAAGACTTAGAAATCATTTAGTACCTTGGAGCTTGCATGCCTCAATGGAAATTTTCCTCGCTTTCGACAGTGGGTTTACATCATTGACCCCTGATCGAAAGATTCCGTCGGATGTTCGACTTCAACTCATTTATTCACACTCGATGGATTGTACTTTAGTACCTTGGGAGTCATTGACATCAATGGTGATTTCTCTCGCACTTGTTAACGGTTACATCAATGGCCGGTAATCAAGTGGTTTCTACCATGTTCGACTTCAACACATGTAATCACATGGTTAGATTCATACTTTGGTCAATGAGATTGAAGACCCTGGATATTGTTTTAAGTAATCCAGGTTGTGATGGAGTATGTATAATTTGCGACACATAGATCCACTGTGTATGTTTCGTGGCTATGTCGCCTTGCTGCCAAATCATTGGTCGTGTCGTTCATATGTTCAAGAGAAGTTCGTCTGAAACCTCTATTTGAGTCGGCCATCTGCAGTTATCCATTCTCTTCGTGTTGGCCTTCCCTGTGTCCAAAGTCCAATTGCTACATGTTTTGTTTCACTTTCAAACTCTGTTACTCATTTCGTGTCATTGATGGGGGATACATCAAGGCCCTCCTGTTACAAGTTTTGTTCCGTCGACTTAAACACATTATCCGGAATCAAGACTTAGAAATCATTCAGTACCTTGGAGCTTGCATGCCTCAATGGCAAGTTTCCTCGCTTTCGACAATGGTTTTACATAATTGAACCCTGATCGAAAGATTCCGTCGGATGTTTGACTTCAAATCATTTATTCACACTCAATGGATTGTACTTTAGTACCTTGGGAGTCATTGACATCAATGGTGATTTCCCTCGCACTTGTTAACGGTTAGATCAATGGACGATAATCAAGTGGTTTCTACCATGTTCGACTTCAACACATGTAATCACATGGTTAGATTCGTACTTTGGGCGATGAGATTGAAGACCCTGGATATTGTCTTAAGTAATCTAGGTTGTGATGGAGTATGTATAATTTGTGACACATAGATCCACTGTGTATGTTTCATGGCTATGTCGTCTTGATTGAAAATTTGTCGCATAGATCCACAGTGTATTCAGGTGGCTATGATATATTGTGACGGCATGGATCCACAGCGTATGATTGGTGGCCATGACCTTTGTTTATGATGTCATCAATCTATGATCTGAGTATGAGAATGCCTACTTCAGAAATTGGTATACATGATATTCTGCCGATGCTTGGATGTTTGCAGGTTTCCGATTAGATGTGCTTTTGGTTCTCGACACACACATGCAGCTTACAAAGTCTATCGATTGTCACTGGTTCCAATCTCAGACTTTGGGGGGCATTCTGTTATCCACAATTTTGGTCATCGTGATGATGTTATGATGATGGAAAATCAAGCTCTTCACTAAGAACACTTTCCTGAGAAAATTTACATTTGTTTGCTTCCAGAAATCATGCTTTTAAGGGATGTTCGCAGGCTACCTATATATTTGCCTGCGAGAATGCCTGATTCTCGCAGGCTGAATTAAGTTGGGGTGCGAGGGGTTCACACTGTACCTAACTGTCAGGGTGCGAACATCATCTAAAGGAAGGAAAAAGGTAAATTATCAAACCTTCTAGAAAGGAATCTTCTAGAAGCATGAGTTGGCATTCGAATGGTTATTCAGGTACTAGCATTCCAGATATCTTGGGATCATTCCTATCCAAGTAACTAATTTATTTCCTCCTATATATTGAGAGGAATGCTTATGGAAAAGGTTAGAAGTAAGCTAGAAAGAGATTGATTGGAGAATTATTGAAAGCCCTGTATGAAGGACTGATGCTACAACAGCTAAAGACACCAGCAAGGTCATCAAAAGTGGTTGATTTTCTTCATGCATGAGCAAGTGTGTGTGTCAGAGCTAGGAGCCATCGAAAGGAGATCTACAACATCAAGGCTCAGGTTGTAAGTTTCACTTTCAATTAATTCAATACAGTAATATGTCCCTTTCCCATAAAGATGATGTCACTTTATTACATAACTCCTTGATCATATGTATATATTAGCTATTGAATATATTGATTTTCCTTTACTTCGATTGGTTTGTACTGTTTGATCTGAACGACACAAGAGAATTGGAGCGAAGCTTGGAACAACAGAGACCCAAGGAAAGCGTTCATAAGGTATGTCCATGATCCTTGTCTCTTAGTTCATTCAATAGGCTAGATCTAGGGAAAGAGTATTATTCTGTCCTGTTTTGTTTTAGATCTAGGTGGATCTAGGGAGATCGGTTTGTGTCCGCACTTACAGATTAATCCTGAAACAATTTGCATGATTCCTTTTCACTCTTGACCTCACCCTTGGGACTCCCAAAAGATATAACGGGTCTTCTTTTAATCCCTTTTCAGACCCTCTAAACATGAAAAGACTACCGAGTGATCTTGTGGCCTTTTACGCTCGTTAAACTGAAATTTGAAGTCACATTTGTCTGGCAGTAGTTTACCCCTTTTTCGGTCTGGACGGTCAACTGTATGAACATAGGTATAGTCTATGGAACTTCAGTTCTCTAGAAGAGTACACTCATGTATCATTTTAACCCTTTTTTGGGCCTCAGGGACTAAACTTACGAAAAATGAACCCCCTTGGAGTCCATAGTTAAGTTTTTTTCAGACTCCCTAAAATTGAAAAGATCGCCGAGTGACCTTATTCTTTCACACTCATTAAATTGGTCCAGAAGAACATTCCTGATGGAGTCCATAGTTAATCTTTTTTCAGACTCCTTAAAAATGAAAAAATGGCTGAGTGATCTTGTCCTTATCACACTCGTTAAAATGGTTTTGAACAGACGTCTTGTCAGTGCTAGTTTACCCATTTTTCGAACCGACTAGACTATCTTCGAAAAAGGTACCCCAATGGAGTCTCCTTTTACATTTTTTCAGACTCTCTAAATATGAAAAACCACTGAGATTACCTTCTCTGGGCTCGTTAAACTTACATCGAAGGATGTTACCATTGTGTGTTTTGTTAATCGCATTTGCATACCCGCATCTTTTGCCTAATGCCGGCTCCATGTTGCTCTCAACTGAACCATCTGAAGAATGCCTTATACGCAAGCCCTGTAGCATTTTGCCTCTGCGTCTTGACACCTTTGGCCCTTGGAGGATTTTTCCCGAGTGTCCTTTTCTTGCATATGTCTCTTTTCCCTGAACATCCTTGTTTGCACCCAATTCGTCACTAGGTGAGCAAATAAAAGGTGCTTACATGCCCAGTTGGGCTCTGCTAGGCATGACAACTGCGAAAGGAAAGGGTTAGGGAAAACAAAACAAAACAATAAACAAGGATTAAACTAAAACTAATTAAAACTATGAGCATATGAAGAAAATGAAAAATAAATACAAATGGACCAATATCACCAATGTATAAGCTGATCTATTGATGAAATCCAAAGACACAATGAAGAAAGGGGACTTGGGTCCCTTCTTTCTCCAATGGAAGGCTCTTGAGGCCCTCACAAGCTTGCTCTCCTTTACAATGAAAAGATGAAAATGTGGGTGAAAGAACTCCAAGCTTATCCACTCAAGGGAGAGAGAGGGATAGATTTTGTGAAATGATGCCTATTTGTTCTTTTCAAAGAATGAGTCCTTAACAATCTTGGCAGCATAACAATGCATAGAATTCCTTGAGAAAGTGATGTTTATTCATGGATTTTTATAGCCTAGCATTGGGTGTTTATGTAACCTCTTTGGAGTGTGAAAAGGGGTTCTTTAGGGCTCAATTAGGTCTTTGACCAGCCCACCATGCGGATTGAGCTCGGATTTGGTTTCAAATCGACTTGGGAGATGATCCATTAGTGGTTGGGAGGCCGACCAATTTCAATAAATGCGCCGTTTAGAAGGTGCGTGGGTTTTTTGCCCAATAGCTGCACATTGTGCACGCATGCACGCATTGTACGTTGTTGTTATGCGCATATGCGCGCGCACCCCGGTTCTGTAAAGCGCCCTTCAATTTTTGGTCATTTTGTATAGTTTTTTACCCTTTTGCAATGCTGTGGAATTAATCCTGTGCCATGAAT
The DNA here is from genome assembly GCA_009831015.1 of Picea engelmannii. NCBI lineage: Eukaryota > Viridiplantae > Streptophyta > Pinopsida > Pinales > Pinaceae > Picea > Picea engelmannii. The sequence continues at coordinate 213,239 of ML783561.1, read as the reverse complement.
GACTTCAGTTCTGTTTTGACGATGCAGAGTTCTTGTCGCCATGTGCGGATGAAATTTCAGTGATAACAGATGCCCCCTGATGGATGAGGTTAGGAGCACACGTATAACCGAAATCCATCAATGTTTGTTTTACTGAGAATGGTGTTGTAAGGGAGAGCAAGAATGGGACCATGTAGAGCAATCCTTTGGAGAAGAAAGGAACCTGTAGATCCTGACTTTCCACAAGGTGCGTAACATTATACAACTGTGTACAAATGAGGCGGGCATGCCCCATGCTCGTATGATGTAACTCTGAAAAAATATGACGGAAATGTTGGTGTAGACAACTGCAGAACCCTCGGGGGTGGTAATGATAAAGGAAGAAGACAAGTCTGCAAAGGAACATACTCTGAACAATAGTCAATGATCGTAGGAACAAGCAGCGACGATGATGCGGGCAGTGATGGCTCTGCCAATTTCAGAGGTCTTCAGCAAATGATAATAATAACTGCAATAGTTGCAAAGTAAGACCCACCGTAATATGAGAAAGTGTTGGTGTCAAATGTTATGGGGGTCAACGACATCAGGGAGCAATGGTGTTTCCCCCTGTGCCGTCCGAGATCTCTCATTGAATGGAAAATGAGAATCAAGATACTGTCGCCCTTCTGGAAAATTATGCTGATGTCGACAAAAGGGGGACGCGACTCCCAGAAGAAAAGGGCTTCATGGAATCTACTGTGGTGAGGAAGTGGCAGAGGTACATGGACGAAGTCAAGAAGTGGGAAGACTCAAGACTGCCCTTGGTTGGAGAATGTATGAGACAAATAGTGGCCACAACTGTGTGACAAGGTCGAGTGTCAGGGAGACGGCAAGACCGAGGATAAGTTGTGCCAGAGGCGGGACAAGGTGAACAAATTCAGAGGGTATAGGTAAGTGATCTGGGTAGTACTATGAAGATATAGACGATGCCGACGAGGGTAAATGAGAAGTAATGCTCCAACCAAGGGGACATGGGTTGCGTGTGGCCAAAAGGAAAACAGGTCACCAACGGTGACGACAAAAGTAAATAACTGGAAATAAAGGCGTTTGTACAATAAATAATGAATAATTGTGGAAAAATGTAAAAATACAGAAACGGGTGCCCCAGTGTGAGATGAGTGCCCTAGGGAGGGCATAAATTTCTTGGAAAACTGATGAAGGGTGGGGGCTCCATTGGTGAGTTTCTGTATGAGGTAGGTGAAATGAAGATAGGTTTGCAGATGGGCAAACTGATGGTGGATGAAATGGTGGGTTCATGATCCTGCGGAGGTGCAGGTAAAAAAGAACGTACCCATAAAGCGATGATCTGGGAGTCCATATGGGAAGCTAGAAAAATGAGGAGAAGAAGTATGTGGTTGATCTGCAACATGATGAAAGACTACCGGGACTCCCATCCCTAAAGGGTAATGAAGAAAAGCATGAGTGTCAAAAGTGCCAAAAGGTGCTATGAATGGGACAACTCATGTGGGGAAGAATGCTACCGGGTGACAGTACTGAAGATGCAACTGGAGGTGTGAGTACTGCAGAGCCGGGAATGGGTATCCTAAAGGCCAATATCAGAGGGTGTGACTGGAAATGTAAATGCAATACAGTGGGAGAGACTACATGCCAGTGTTGAGTATATACCTGATGGAATGATGTGAAGAGGTGATGATCAAGTACCTGCACAAAGAACAACCAAATACCCAAAGTGAACAATATCTGAAAAGAATAAAAAACATGAACATGTATTGGATAAATGTGACAATGCGCATGTGTACCTGGCCCTAATATGAAAAAAAGGCACCCCGGGGGCTCAGGATGAAAAGCGGCCCAGAGACGACTGTGATGTAGGTGACGGGACACTGATCCCATGGCTGAAGACGGTTCGAAAAATGGACGCTGTGGGCTCCCGGAATGGTGAGTGGAAGTTTGGCAAAAGGCCTATATATAGCTGTAGGGCCCATATTGGCACCTCATTTGTACCTGTTGCTACAGTGAGTTTTCGAGCAGATTCAGAGGAGATTGAGTAATTCAGGGAGTACGAGGTACCCGATCGACGGCGTGCGAGTTTCAGGTTAGTGGTTTGATCGTCCTGCATAGAAATAGGTTTCTATTTTTTGGGCAGGGTAGGTACGAGGTGTCGTACAAGAGGTGTAAGGGGGATTTTCCTAGGAGGTGGGCCCGCGTGTGCGAGCGATTCAGTGGAAGGCGCGCATACGTGCGCGCGTGTCCACTGAATAAGCGCGCAGTGGTGCGCGTCAGGTGGAAGTTAAGGCATGCCCAAGGGGCGCGCCTGTGAGGTGGAAAGGCGCGCCTTAGTGCACGCCTGTGGGGTGAACAGGTGCACTCCAGAGCGCACCTGTGGGGTGAACAGGTGCGCATGCGAGCGCACCTGTGGGTGATAAAACCGCGCCTTTGAGGCAAGTTTTTAAGGGTAAAAAAGGGAGTCTTTTTTTATGCTTTTGGTGTTTGCATATATTGATATAGGACTCTGTGTTGTGTGCAGGTGGCTAGCAGTGACCATGGATGTGCGATGGCGTGAGAGAGACTGGTCACAGCTGCGAGATGCTGTGGCCAATGTTAGGCCTGTAGTTCGAGCGTCTTTAGCAGCCAGTGGGTTGCTAAAGTTTTTTGAGTGCCCTTTGATACGGGAACAAGAGTATTTACTTCAGTTCCTGCTTGAGATGTGGAGCCCCGATCAACACTGCTTCCTCATGCGAGGAGAGCAGATCCCCTTCACTGCGGTGGAGGATATATACTTCTTGACTGGGCTCCCCTTCCGGGGAACACCGTTGCCGACAGAGCCTGTGCTGCCGAGGGATACTCTCCTGCAGGATGTCGCCGAGCGATATTGTTCAGGTGAGAACTACATGGCTGGGAGTGCAGTGAGTATCAGTGGGTTGGATGCCCTATTGCATCATTGCATAGCAACGATGATTGTTCGGGTGTATGGGTCACGAGCGACCCACCGGATCAGTGGTGGCGAGCTGCTGGTGATGGAGAGGGTGGTGGTGGGTTGTGAGCAGTTTGCCTGGGGTGTGAACCTTCACGCGTGGATGATCGCGCAGCTGGACCGATGTCGGTCGACAGGTATCGGGGAGTTTACGTTTGGCTCCATCCTGGTGGCCTATTTCTTGGAGAGGGTGCCGATGCTGTGCCCATAGGTTCTGCTAGAGGCGCCTGGGGTGCAAAATCCGTGATTGAGGCAGTGGTCCCAGATTTTGGTTCGCCACGGTGGTGGCGAAGGTGGACATTACTTTACTGCGCAGGCGGCGCAGATATGGCAGCAGATGCTGCAAGTCATACTTCAGTTCCCGTATGCTGGGGTGGACTTCCGGGGGGACCCAGACATGGTATTGCCTCCTGGGGAGGTATTCGACTATCGAGGTATGCTGTGTATTTGTAGGTTTTTGATTTATGTTAGCTTTTGATATACCAGTTCCTATGTATGATGTATAGATACTGATATGATCTGTTGTTTGTTGCTTTGTGTATGTGCAGATTTGGCACCTCGCGGGCGCGAGGTGGAGTTGTACAGAGCGCCGGCTTAGAGAGATCCAGAGAGACCTCCACGTGGAGGGAGGCGTCGACGAGATGAGGCTGCGGGGGCACCAGCAGAGCCCGAGAGACCGGCGAGGAGGTGCCGATTCGATGATCCGGGCGCGGGACCGTCACATGCTCCTCCGGCTGCAGCCGGAGTCTACTTTGATGATATACGCCATCGTCTGGAGACGGTGTTACAGGACGTGCCTAAGGGCATGTGGATCCGCATCCAGGACGAGGGGTTCCTGGAGTAGTGTATTGGATTACCGCCACCATGGCGGGCATAGTGTGGCGAGCAGCTGTGCTCGCTGCGATGACCAATGGACACCTGCCGCCGGGGCAGGAGGGTCCTGCAGGTGTTCCACCACCACCGCCTGGGGCTGGTGGGGGTGGGCCACCACCTCCTCCCGAGGGAGGGGCAGCGGGGGGTGCGATAGAGACACCCTAATGTATATTGTAGACCTTTTTTGATTATATAGGCTGGTGAGCCGTTTTTGTACCGAGATGTGGCACTGGCCTGCGGGTCGATGTATATTTTTTTGTATGTAAAAATTTAGATGGCCTGATGGGCCCATATATATATATGAGTATACATGTTGTTGAGATCCAAATGTGTTTTTCATGTGTTTTGTGTGTTGATGATGATTATGTTGATTCTATCTATATGCTGTGACAGGACGTATGAGATGTTTTATGTATGTGTAGCTTGATGTGATATATGCCAATATAGCACCATGTTAGCTATTTCATCAGTTGTTTGATTCAATTATCTTGGAATATGTGAAAATGTAATGGAATCAAAATGTCGAGATAATAATCTAACCTGCAGGTATTTGAAAAAGAGGCACAGATCGCGTACACAGTACACATTGTTGAGTTGAAGAACGACTAGCTGGGAGTCGAGGAAAATGCTAAGTTGACGAATATGATGATGCTGGGCATCGGTCAGGAGGCCAATGACAACAGTGTATTCATCTTGGTTGTTGGTTGCTGGTCCTAAACAGATGCCGCTGGAATGTAGCATTTCATGTGAAGGGGTGTAGAGAGCCCAAGCAGCCGAAGCGAGATTTTGTGTCCAACGGCTAGCGCCGTCGGCGTAACCAATGTGGTAAGCTGGTGGAGTAGGAATCTGTCAATAGCACAAAGGATAGTTTAGATGAGGGAGAAAAAAGATTAAAAACACTAAACAAGAAAATGTAACCTAAAGTAGAATGACTACTTCTAAGCATAAAATTTCTTGAGGTATAACCCATTGATGGGTTCTTTGAGTGAGAGGCCTTCGGGGGAGGCCAGGATGTATGCACCTTTGGTGAGGCAATGTTGGATGATGTAAGGGCCATGCCAAAGTGATTCGAATTTGCCGTGGCCCAAGGTGTCATGAGCGATATCATAAGCGAGGACAAGGTCGCCTTCGCGAAATGAGCGAAGGTTGACATGGCGATCAAAGGTAGCCTTGGATCATTTTTTAGCTGCTTCGTTGTTCTGTAATGAGGATTGACGATCCTCATCCAGAGATTCCAAGTTCAGCAAGCGCTGCTCCATTGGGGCAGTGTCAGGTAAAAGCTCGATTGCGGTGCGAAGGGTGGGAATTTCACACTCGATGGGAAGAGTTGCCTCGACGCCATGGACTAAGTGAAATGGCGTAAAACCAGTGGCAATCTTTACTGCCGTTCGATAAGCCCATAGCGCGGAAAATAACATATGATGCCAATTGGTTTTGTGTTTATTAACCGTGCGTTGTAACATGGTCTTGAGGACTTTGTTCACTGCATTGACCTGCCCATTGGACTGAGGGTAGTATGGTGAAGCAAACTCATGAGATAAGCCTAACCGAGATGAGAGTTCGACGAAGATGTCATTCTCAAAATGTTTTCCATGATCAGAAACTAGTTGGAGTGGTACTCCGAACCGGGAGATGACGTGGTTAAAGAAAAAACGCGCTGCAGTGTCAGCGGTGTTGTTGAAAGTGGGCATGGCTTCAGCCCATTTGGTGAAGTAATCGACAGCGACAACAATGTATTTGTG
>ML783561.1:196017-207075 GCA_009831015.1 Picea engelmannii | reverse complement strand
AAAAATAAATACAAATGGACCAATATCACCAATGTATAAGCTGATCTATTGATGAAATCCAAAGGCACAATGAAGAAAGGGGACTTGGGTCCCTTCTTTCTCCAATGGAAGGCTCTTGAGGCCCTCACAAGCTTGCTCTCCTTTACAATGAAAACATGAAAATGTGGGTGAAAGAACTCCAAGCTTATCCACTCAAGGGAGAGATAGGGATAGCTTTTGTGAAATGATGCCTATGTGTTCTTGTCAAAGAATGAGTCCTTAACAATCTTGGCAGCATAACAATGCATAGAATTCCTTGAGAAAGTGATGGTTATTCATGGCTTTTTATAGCCTAGCATTGGGTGTTTATGTAACCTCTTTGGAGTGTGAAAAGGGGCTCTTTAGGGCTCAATTAGGTCTTTGACCAGCCCACCATGCAGATTGAGCTCGGATTTGGTGTCAAATCGACTTGGGAGCTGATCCATTAGTGGTTGGGAGGCCGACCAATTTCAATAAATGCGTCGTTTAGCAGGTGCGCGGGTTTTTTTCCCAACAACTGCACATCGTGCGCGCATGCGCGCATTGTACATTGTTGTTACGCGCATATGCACGCGCACCCCGGTTCTGTAAAGCGCCCTTCAATTTTTGGTCATTTTGTATAGTTTTTGACCCTTTTGCAATGCTGTGGAATTAATCCTGTGCCATGAATGACTTCAGTCCTGTTTTGACGATGCGGAGTTCTTGTCGCCATGTGCGGACAAAATTTCAGTGATAACAATCCTTGTGTTCTGTGCGCTTGGAACTAGTATGTTTGCGACACTCGATTCTCCTTTGTAACATAACATTCTTTTATTCTTTTTCCAAAATTATTGAAAAAGACAAAAAAATTAAATATACCCAAAAAAGAGGAAGGGAAAAATATTTTCTTTATTGGCAGCATAATGAGTCGCCCTTGGATAAAGCACATTTGTCCGTTTTTTCATCAAACCCTAGGATTTAATATGACATTAGGAAGCTTTTATCGCTACATAGATCTGTGTCATCCTCTGTTTTGTTATTCTTCCAAACATATGGAGAGTTTTCATTGCCTCTTGCCTCGTAAACTTATGTTAATTCCATGCTACCTGAGTCTCATCATTTGTTGTGTTGTTGTCCAAGGGAGGTTTGTCACCAAGCCTGAGTCGACCCCTCTGTAGTTTGTCTCTTTCCCTCATACTCGACCATCCTGAATGTCCAATCAAGTCCTTGTTTGAAATCAATGAAGCCTTCAGTCTGATCATCAAGATTATCTAGTCCACGACCGACAAGCCGTCGAATACCTCTAGGTAGTGTAGTCATACACTCATTTTACACTCCTACCTTGAGTTTTGAAGATTTTGAAGTTGTTGCTCGAGCTTTGAAGATCTCATCTCCAGCCATCAGGCCGTATTAGCTTCTAGAAGATGGATACTCTATATGTATATCTTTTTGATTTCGAGATGTGGCTCCGATGTGTATTGTTCACGACTACACTTTATATAGTTATTTGACATGGATCTACAATGTATTTGATTGGTAGCCATGATTCTATTTTATCCCAAGCATGGGTATGCCCGCCTCGGTGAGACATTTGTTATTTTGCAGACGACGCCTCCCAGTTCCTGGTCCCTGGGCTCACCTATTCGGCATATCAGTAAAGATTGGTAATGTATTTCGGCCATCAGATGCTCTTCTAACCTCACACATTAGGGGGCATCTGTTATAACTCTAATTTGCACCAAACATGCTTACCTGGCATCAGGCCATCTCAGATTCATTCTTTGCCAAAACACTGCTGAACAACTCTTTAAAAAACCTCTTTTATAAGGGCCCACACGCCCTACTCCATTACTGCACGCGTGTACATGCTAGCTGACCTAAAACAACCCGCGTGTACCTACAAAAGCATGAAAAAAGGAAAGTTGCTGATGGAACACACAACTTTGGGTGAGTTAACTGAAACTCTCGGCCATGCATGGCCGAGGGTTCGTCCAAATACCTAGCTTCTTCTAGCTTATAAAAGAAGGGTTAGGGGTCCCATTTGGAGAAGGAGAATAATAGTAAATAAAGTCTACCCAATTCCACATTCCCATTGTCCCAACCCTTTATCCATTCTTGTGCAAAGAGAGATACAGAGAAAAGAATTTGGAGGACATTTGAAGAGGAGCTCAAGATCAGGTTCATAGAGCGGTGGTCGGTCTCGACATTGTAAGTTGATTCATTAAAGTTAATAATAAAGAAATGCTTTTCCCGTCCCACTATATGAGTTCTTCATAGTTTAGTGAATATATGTTTGAATCTCTAACTCATTAATCTGTAGAACAAATGCATGTAGAGTTTGTTGCTTGTTTTGTATGCAGGTCAGCCTTGGGAGGATTGTTATCCACAATTTTGGTCATCATGATGATGTTATGATGATGGAAAATCAAGCTCTTCACTAAGAACACTTTCCTGAGAAAATTTACATTTGTCTGCTTCCAGAAATCATGCTTTTAAGGGATGTTCGTAGGCTACCTATATATTTGCCTGCGAGAATGCCTGATTCTCGTAGGCTGAATTAAGCTGGGGTGTGAGGGGTTCGCACTGTACCTAAATTTTAGGGTGCGAACATCGTCTAAAGGAAGGAAAAAGGTAAATTCTCGAACCTTCTAGAAAGGAATCTTCTAGAAGCATGAGTTGGCATTCGAATGGTTATTCAGGTACTGGCATTCCAGATATCTTGGGATCATTCCTATCCAAGTAACTAATCTATTTCCTCCTATATATTGAGAGGAATGGTTATGGAAAAGGTTAGAAGCAAGCTAGCAAGATATTGATTGGAGAATTATTGAAATCCCTGTATGAAGGATTGATGCTACAACAGATAAAGACATCAGCAAGGTCATCAAAAGTGGTTGATTTTCTTCATGCATGAGCAAGTGTGTGTGTCAGAGCTAGGAGACATCGAAAGGAGATCTACAACATCAAGGCTCAGGTTGTAAGTTTCACTTTCAATTAATTCAATACAGTAATATGTCCCTTTCCCATAAAGATGATGTCACTTTATTACATAACTCCTTGATCATATGTATAGAATAGCTATTGAATATATTGATTTGCCTTTACTTCGATTGGTTTGTACTGTTTGATCTGAATGACACAAGAGCATTGGAGAGAAGCTTGGAACAACAGAGACCCAAGGAAAGCGTTCATAAGGTATGTCCATGATCCTTGTCTCTTAGTTCATTCAATAGGCTAGATCTAGGGAAAGAGTATTATTTTGTCCTGTTTTGTTCTAGATCCAGGTGGATCTAGGGAGATCGGTTTGTGTCCGCACTTACGAATTAATCCTGAAACAAGGATAGCTGCTAACAAGCGATCAAACGTGAAGAAAGATCGACATCGAACGTCTGGAACAAGGTATGCTCATTTAACCATGTATTTGCTTAAAAGAAATGGGGATTAGGTCTGGGACGACGGTAGAAAGTAGGATTCTTTTGGTCTTATCTGCATGTATAATATAACCCTAAATGCTAGTCCGTAGGGGGATTTCCCACCACAACACCACCTCTTGGTTATAGATCTGTCAAGATCTTCTTTTAACTGTTGAGATCTATGCTCTTTATTTCCTCCCTTCAAAGACTAGGCTTTGATACCATGTTTATTATTCTCTAACAATGCTTGGTATCCTCTAATACAATGTTGAGATTCCCCTACCTAGCACCCGTAGTTATCTCAAATTAAAATCACTTTATCTACTAAAATCACAAATAAGTAATCAACTAAACATGTAGCGTAAGCATAAAATAGGAAACCAAAATATCACACACAAGACACCAATATTTTCAGGTATAAAGCCCTGGAAACCCCCTGGAGGGAAAACTTGTCCTAAGATTATTTTATTAAGGTCAAATCAGATCTCATGTAATAGGGAAATGGCCCACTAAGAGAAATACAATTGTGGACAAACCTGCCACATTCTACTCTATCATACGACCTCTGAACAACATGTTTTTCGAGGTATACACGATTCGTCTGCTTGTGACTCTCGTATGTATGTGGTTTTCTCCACTGTGACCTACATACATGTATGAAAAAATTCTGTATGACACACCCCTTTCTTGTGTTTTCAATCCTATGAAACCCACCTACGGCTATCTCTGCTCTCTCTCCCCCTTGACCTGTATGATCACTCCCTGGAAGTCCTTCCACCTATCCAAGATATTGAATCACGGTACTTTGTGATCCAACCCTCTCTGCATCGACACTTGGATGAAATCTCTTCACCCAACCAGTGAGATCTCCTCACTCTCATGTAAGAAAAATTCCTTCTTTGGTTCTACACTCCTCACACTAGAAAAATTCCTTATTTTCTATCCCCAACCTTGGTCTCTCACCAAATGTCTCGACCTTGATCTCTCACCAAAATATCACACTAGTCGATTCGAGTGTCTTCCTCCTTTACCGTAGCCTTGTTTTTATAATCATGAGTTATAATCTATTTCTAATCTCCAAAGTGATCCATGGTTGAGATTACTTCTCACACCCACTTAAGATTTACATGCTAATTACTTTTATCACTTTCCTTAAATAAATCAACTCACTAATAAAAACACTTTTACTTTGATTAATTATTTTTAACTAAAGGAAACTCACACTAGGCTTTCGAATACTTCCATGTGCTAGACACAGGCTAATGTGGAAGTCCCTGTCCAATGTTACTACGAACATAAACAAAAACCATGTATGAAATTTGCATGCCATGTACCTTGTGGGAGAGTCTCAATATTGATGGTATCATTTATTCCAAAGGTTAGAGAAAGATAACTAGAACATGATATAACCATCGGTCGAAACTGAAGTGCCTCATTATCCAGGCAAGTATCCATAGGCCCACATTTTACATAACCCACATGATGAGAGGAGAAATTGTATATGCTAGTTTGAGGGGAACATTGAGGAAAATATGAATCCAAGATTTCTCTTATAACATCATCAAAATCATGTGAGGAGTGCGAGAGTATTTTGACGTAATCCAAGGATGAGTGATGCATCTAATCCTAAAGATTAACAAGTGATTTTGGAGTAGATTTAGGTGATAGTGTTTCTTGGATCAACTCGATGTTTTCTATGTCTTGCGTTGTGATGGGATGTCTAAGCGATGTTATTTCCACATGGGATCTGAAAACATTTGGTACTCTTGGTTCTTTATCTCTTCTATCATTAACATTTGTGCATTGAGATAAGAAACTTCATATTTCACAGGTCCAATGAATGATATATTAGTGCTCACATTCAATTATGAAACATAAAAAAAATAATAAAAAACAAGGTTATCATGATCAAACCATGTTTGAATGTGTTCCATAAATTTAAATTTCAAAGGACTTTCAACATTGTGTATCCTGGATGGATGATAATTTTGAATGAGTCTTTGATCAATCAATGTTTGAAAATATTGATGTTCTCATTTATCATTCAATATTGTATCATTGAAAGAGTAATGTATAGATTGCACTACATGATAAACAAGTGAATGCTCACGTGGGTGATTATCATCAAATATATTTGTATAATGAGAATGAATATCTTCAAGTTATGAAACTAATTGGATTTTTTGAATATGAAATTTGTTACAGACCAAAGCATATTCATGATTCTCTGAAAGAGAGACACTATTTTTCTCCCATCTTTCGTTCTAAAGGGTTTAAGAGTTCTGATGGAAATTCCCTTATAGTTTTGACAGAGTGTTGGTTAGAAATAATGTTCTCTCCTTCCATTACTATGCTTCCTAGTGCTAAACCATTATTTAAATCTACAGTAATCTTGTGAATTGATTCGTTAATTGATACAAATTTGAAATCATCTATTGAAACATTTTCACCAAATGTCTCTTTGAAATCAGACTACAGAGTATTAGATGTTTGAGGATAGGATTGAATGGTATGTAGATTTGAAAATATTTCTCTAGGAGGGGAGGTGACTGAATATTCATTATGCAGATCTACTACTTGTGAATTATAGATATTTTTATTATCTAGATTATACCCTATAGAAATAAAGACAAGATATTAAAAGCAATAAAATATTTCTTGGTCTTAGGATTTGTCACTTTAAGAAAATCTACAATAAATTCGCATGAATATTTGAAAGAAATCATCCATGGGTTCATTTTCGAGCCTACCGATTGCTTCAAGTTCATTAAAGAGTTCATCATAATCATAATCTACATGAGAAATGATAAAGACGTCCATGAATTCTCTCCAACCATGTATCCATTTCATTGGTAATGTTCTAAACCATGCCTTAATGTGTCTTTATGACATGATAAATAATCGACAAGTTTCATTGTCCCAAACAATTTTAAGATTATGTCATGCAATGTTAAACTGATTGATATGTGTGAATGTAGAGACACGACCTTCAACATCAAATTTTGAGTTTGAAAATAAATTAATTTTCTTGACTGAGATTCCCTTGGAGGGTATCAGAAGACTCAAAGGATCATCCCACATATAGATATGAAGAGGAGCCATGGGTTGGTTAAAACAATTTAATTAAAATGACTCCCATTGGTAGGCTTGTCATTCGACCCTCCTTCTAGCGCCAATTCTGTTGATGCGATAAAAATACCCTTTATCAACAACAAGAGTTTCCCCTGGTGAGAAGTCCCAATTAAACCTATCACCGTTTGGAATATGAAACCCATCCGGATTCTGTCTCGACAACCATTTCTGGTTTTGGGTTTAACTATTGTGGCTCAATCCACCAGTGATGGTTTCTAATATAAAGAATGAAATGAAACTAATCTAAGATGCATGTGTCCGAACGAAACTAAGGTAACCAAAAAGAAAACATAGAACTAGACATGTTCATGTCAATGGCTCGGGAAATATTTCACACATAGAAAAGACAAGAATATGAATAAATAATTGTAAACCTAGAATAGTCTAGCATTTAAACAATCATTTACATTCCTATGTTCACAGATTCAGAAAAAATTTCATTGAAGAACAAAAGTAAGAATGCAACCAGTCATACATAAGATTAGTCTATAATGTTAAGTACATCCTTACACAACCCAAATGATGAGAAAAATTCAACGAAATAGTCCACAATATGTGCAACATGAGAATCTCTCTGATACATGCAACACAAGAATCTCACAAGATAGAGGAATCTCATCGATACACAATGTATCACCGAAAATAGGGGATTCTATGCCAATGTATTAGTGGTTGGGGGAGGATGGAACACCGATGTATCAGTTTTGAAAAGGTGATCAACATCCACTATATTGGTGCTATAAAGGATATTGACTTTTTTCGAACTCAAAGGAAAGAAAGAAAATCCAAAATTTCTAAGTGTTTGGAGGCTTCAAGTGCATCGACGGGAAAATTGACATGTCGTCAATACACTGGGTATCGACGAAGATGGAGGGAGCTTGTTGATACATTGTGTATTAGCAAGGATAAAGGAAAAAATTTGATACACTGTGTATCAGCGAGCCATAATTATCTTCAAAATGCTTGAAATGGTCAAGTCTGGAGGGAAAGAAGAGGATCTTGGATTTTAACATTTGCATGAAAAATTCTAAAAGGTTTCAAATAGAAATTTTTTAATAGGGGGGCCAATTTCTTCTCTTAGAGTAATGGTTAATAGAAGAAATTAGGGAGGTTTTGACGTGCCCAAATGGCTTCTTCAGTAGATAAGGGAGAACGCCTGATGACAAGTCCTAATCAAACCTACTCTCATTTGGTGTAGTGTTTCCTACACGTTTATGGGCCTCATTGCTGCTTAGAATTAAAACAAATAAAAAGGGAAATACAATAGAATACCCCACAAAAAGTTCTAAATAATCATAAGGATAATATAACTAAAAGAAAACTAATCTAATCCTAACTAATTATAATCTATCCCAGGAGAAAAACTAGAAAAGTGAGTACATCGAGAGATAATATCATTAGAATCAGAAAAAAAATCATATATGACAATGATATGTGATAGCAACAATGCTACAAATACACTGTCAATTAGTTGTACAATGCATCTATAACATCATTTTTGTACACACAAGGAAACATATGACAACATGAGAAGATATAACAGAGTGCATAAATAATATGTACAACAAAATACTATCTACTCAAGTAGAAGACAAATGAACAAAGAATAGTCTCTAATGCATCCATCAACATCATAAATTTATGAAATTCCTCCTACTCTTTATTCCTCATAAGTAATAGTACCATATTTTGTTACAAAGGGAAAAAGTATGTGTCTATCCTATGAGTTCTCTTTTTATAAGACAAGCAAGAGACTCTTCAGTTCTCATGGATGTTCGTTTCATTTTTTTTTATTTCTTTTTTACATTTCAAAAATCAATATGTGGGAGATACAAATGGAATATGAAGATACCCCTGGGTGGTTACTTTTGTCCTATGGCCATTTACAAATGATATGCATTAGAAACAATCATTGACTCTTCCTATTAGCGTTATCTTCTATTCCTTGAACATTTTTGGTAATTTTTGGCTTTGGCCTACTGTATGAAATCATTATGGCTTCTTCTCCTCTGTCTCATCTTTTCATCAATCTATTTTTGGATCGATTTCATTTCTCGTAGCTTGAGATATGATTGTTTGAAATATGCATAGCTAGTTTTTCATCTAAATTAGGGTTCCACTTGTGTTTTGCATTTTTGGACTTTTTTTTCCATCAATATTTCAACACTTTCTAACCCAGCCTATTATTCTCTCCTCCATCTTTCCATCGAGCCCTCCTAAGCTTAATTTCGTTACCCGTAGCTCCAGATACGACTGTTTGAAGTTGGTATGGCCAATTTCCCCCCCAAATACGTGGGTGTCAATTTTCTGCATTTTCTGTCATCCTATATTAATTTTCTGGCCTGGAGACCTATATCTATGTGATCCTCTGTCTGATAAATTTCCAACGAGGTATCACGGGCCTCATTCTGATAGATGTAGCTCTGGGCATGGTCATTTTAAAACTAGTGCTCAACAACCATTGATCATGCCTATGGGGTAAATCTGGACCATTGATTTGAAGTTTGGGAGGTTTTCTCTATGTGCGTGGAGGGAAAAAATCATAGTCGTTGATATGGAAGGTAAACATATATGGTCTTTTGATGGAGGAGGGTGTTATCATCGGAGGACAAAGATAGAACACCCAAACGCTCGGGAAGAGGAATGTCGATGACGAGAAGGTTGTCGTCAATGACAGAGGGTTAGTAAGGGAGTGAGTTGAGTCCTAGAGTGTCGACCACGATGGGGAATCGGAAGAAGAACGAGAACCATTGATCCATTATAGGCAAGATCATCTCAATTGTAGAATACCTTAGGTTCCATTCAAGTGAAAAGGGGAAGATGATGTAAAGGTGACGTTGCCTGCTAGCATGGAAGCCAACATGTCCCTGAGGGATACAAGTGTCACCATATGAGTGGTTGATGAATGAGAGTGGTCCCACAATGGGTTTGAATCCATTTACATATTCACTTGTGGCCCAGATAGTTATATCTAGATGAGGATAGATATTAGCCATTCGTCGGAGAAAGGAGACGTTGGAGTGATCAAGAGAAGGGTCAAACATGAGTGTCGACGACGAAGAGGGCACACGTCCACACTTAATGGGATAATTCATGGTGTTTGGTGATGGTGTGTTTGGCCAGTCATTCTATGCGACAAGCTGAGGATGGGCCTATGTGTCATGTGGGTGACATGGATTATTGGGTCATGGTTAGTATAAAGTTTAGGATGGCAAGTGTCATTATAGGTGGTAGGTTGTGGGCAGAGCCAAGTGTATAGGATGCCAACAAGGATGTCACGTGTCAATGGTGTCAGCTGGGAAAGTGGGAAGGATTTAACCGACGATAATCTTTGTGACACCAATAAGATTGAGGTCATTGATCTCAAACTCCCGAGATTCATTGGATCAACTGGGAGATGTCATCATCAGAGAATAAGAGAAGAGTGCTTGAGAGCCAACAATGATGGAGCACCAATGATGAAACTTTATAGGGCGACATTGTCAAGGACAGGGAAGACCAAATGGGAAGTGGATTGTGGGGAATTCCAATGACGGTGAGGAAGGTCCTAGGTACCACATCGATGACATCAATGCCCCATTGGATGGTAGAAGAGAGAGGGAGCCACGTGGATTCCACATGGGTGTGAGGTGGACAAGGTGAGTTTTGGCTTAAGAGGATTTGGGAGGCCATAACTTTTGATCCGAGACTCAAATTTAGGTATGGTTATAGTCATTGGAAACCTCTCGATGAGAAGAATCCAACTATGAGGTTTAGCTAGATAAAATAATAGAAGAAAATAAATGGAAATATCAATAAAGAAATGGAAGGATAAAAGGGGAAGAAGATCAAAGGATTCCCCAACACGCGTCTCAAGGATGAAGCAATCATGAAGAGAATATATCCTACTAATATCTTCTCCCGACCACAGAAAGAGACGATATTAGTTATGCAATTAAAGTGACATTCTCCAATACATGAGAAATGTTACATTTCCTTTCCTTTAAGTAAACTTATGAATAAGTATTGAAAATGAAGCAAATGAAGAGGAGAGGTTTCTCGAAGTAAATCATCTATGATGCAAATTGTATAACTACGATGATAGCTACATGCACCTATTCTCCATCACATAGAAATTATGAGTGACATTATGATTCAAGTTAAGAGTTGTCCAATATATGAGAGTATAAAAATGAAGATGCTAGGAACCACATGCTAGCAAGAGTATGCAAACCTTGAATAAACAATTCAGAAAAATGATTAATAACAAACATCAAACTTATTCAAGACATGAACTAGACATCGAACCTTATACAGATATTAGATCATCAATCACTTTGGAATTTGTAAAAGGTATGAATATAATGTGTTAATTCCATCACACAAATGTCAACGAAGTATCATAGGTAAAATAAGCCTCATGAAGACATTTGAAATCATAATATCAAAAGAGATAATAAACTTTCATCAAAAAAATTATCAATCAAGACCAAACTTCAACTCCCTCATGGTGGACAAGGAACTAGCATTAGGCTCA
>ML783561.1:152034-195967 GCA_009831015.1 Picea engelmannii | reverse complement strand
TTTTCACCAAATGTCTCTTTGAAATCAGACTACAGAGTATTAGATGTTTGAGGATAGGATTGAATGGTATGTAGATTTGAAAATATTTCTCTAGGAGGGGAGGTGACTGAATATTCATTATGCAGATCTACTACTTGTGAATTGTAGATATTTTGATTATCTAGATTATACCCTATAGAAATAGAGACAAGATATGAAAAACAATACAATATTTCTTGGTCTTAGGATTTGTCACTTTCAGGAAATCTACAATAAATTCACATGAATATTTGAAAGAAATCATCCATGGGTTCATTTTCAAGCCTATTGATTGCTTCAAGTTCATTAAAGAGTTCATCATAATCATAATCTACATGATAAATGATAAAGACGTCCATGAATTCTCTCCAACCATGTATCCATTTCATTGGTAATGTTCTAAACCATGCTTTAATATGTCTTTATGACATGATAAATAATCGACAAGTTTCATTGTCCCAAACAATTTTAAGATTATGTCATGCAATGTTAAACTAATTGATATATGTGAATGTAGAGACACGACCTTCAACATCGAATTTTGAGTTTGAAAATAAATTAATTTTCTTGACTGAGATGCCCTTGGAGGGTATTAGAAGACTCAAAGGATCATCCCACATATAGATATGAAGAGGAGCCATGGGTTGGTTAAAACAATTTAATTAAAATGACTCCCATTGGTAGGCTTGTCATTCGACCCTCTTTCTAGTGCCAATTCTGTTGATGCGATAAAAATACCCTTTATCAACAACAAGGGTTTCCCCTAGTGAGAAGTCCCAATTAAACCTATCACCGTTTGGAATATGAAACCCATCCAGATTCTGTCCCGACAACCATTTTTGGTTTCGGGTTTAACTATTGTGGCTCGATCCACCAGTGATGGTTTCTAATATAAAGAATGAAATGAAACTAATCTAAGATGCATGTGTCTGAACGAAACTAAGGTAACCAAAAAGAAAACATAGAACTAGACATGTTCATGTCAATGGCTCGAGAAATATTTCACACATAGAAAAGACAAGAATATGAATAAATAATTGTAAACCTAGAATATTCTAGGATTTAAACAATCATTTACATTCCTATGTTCACAGATTTAGAAAAAATTTCGTTGAAGAACAAAAGTAAGAATGCAACCAGTCATCCATAAGATTAGTCTATAATATTAAGTACATCCTTACACAACCCAAATGATGAGAAAAATTCAACGGAATAATCCACAATATGTGCAACATGAGAATCTCTCTAATACGTGCAACACAAGAATCTCACAAGATAGAGGAAGATCATCGATACACAATGTATCACCGAAAATAGGGGATTCTATGCCAATGTATCAGTGGTTCGGGGAGGATGGAACACTGGTGTATCAGTGTCAAAAAGGTGATCAACGTCCACTATATTGGTGCTATAAAGGATACTGACTTTTTTTGAACTCAAAGGAAAGAAAGAAAATCCAAAAATTTCTAAGTGTTTGGAGGCTTCAAGTGCATCGACGGGAAAACTGACATGTCATAAATACACTGGGTATCGACGAAGATGGAGGGAGCTTGTTGATACATTGTGTATCAGCAAGGATAAAGGACAATTTCTGATACAGTGTGTATCAATGAGCCATAATTATCTTCAAAATGCTTGAAATGGTCAAGTCTGGAGGGAAAGAAGAGGATCTTGGATTTTAACATTTGGATGAAAAATTCTAAAAGGTTTCAAATAGAAAATTTTTAATAGGGGGGATAATTTCTTCTCTTAGATTAATGGTTAATAGAAGAAATTAGGGAGGTTTTGATGTGTCCAAATGGCTTCTCCAGTAGATAAGGGAGAATGCCTTATGACAAGTCCTAATCAAACCTACTCTCATTTGGTGTAGTGTTTCCTACGCGTTCATGGGCCTCATTGCTACTCAGAATTAAAACAAATAAAAGGGGAAATACAATAGAATACCCCACAAAAAGTTCTAAATAATCCTAAGGCTAATATAACTAAAAGAAAACTAATCTAATCCTAACTAATTCTAATCTATCCCAGAAGAAAAACTGGAAAAGTGAGTACATCGAGAGATAATATCATTAGAATCAGAAAAAAATCACATATAAAAATGATATGTGATAGCAACAATGTTACAAATACACTGTCAATTAGTTGTACAATGCATCTATAACATCATTTTTGTACCCACAAGGAAACATATGACAACATGAGAAGATATAACAGAGTGCAGAAATAATACGTACAACAAAATACATTCTACTCAAGTAGAAGACAAATGAACAAAGAATAGTCTCTAATGCATCCATCATCGTCATAAATTTATGAAATGCCTCCTGCTCTTTATTCCTCATAAGTAATAGTACCATCTTTTGTTACAAAGGGAAAAAGTATGTGTCTATCCTATGAGTTTTCTTTTTATAAGACAAGCGAGAGACTCTTCAGTTCTCATGGATGTTCGTTTCATTTTTTATTATTTCTTTTTTACATTTCAAAAATCAATATGTGGGAGATACAAATGGAATATGAAGATACCCCTGGGTGGTTACTTTTGTCCTATGGCCGTTTACAAATGATATGCATTAGAAACAATCATTGACTCTTCCTATTGGTGTTATATTCTATTCCTTGAACATTTCTGGTAATTTCTGGCTTTGGCCTACTGTATGAAATCATTATGGCTTCTTCTCCTCTGTCTCATCTTTTCATCAAGCTATTTTTGGCTCGATTTCATTTCTCGTAGCTTGATATATGATTGTTTGAAATATGCATAGCTAGTTTTTCATCTAAATTCGGGTTCCACTTGTGTTTTGCATTTTTGGACTTTTTTTTCCATCAATATTTCAGCACTTTCTAACCCAACCTATTCTTCTCTCCTCCAGCTTTCCATCGAGCCCTCTTGGGCTTAATTTCGTTACTCGTATCTCCAGATACGACTGTTTGAAGTTGGTATGGCCAATTTCCCCCCCAAATAAGTGGGTGTCGGTTTTCTGCATTTTCTGTCATCCTATATTAATTTTCTGGCCTGGAGACCTATATCTATGTGATCCTCTGTCTGATAAATTTCCAGCGAGGTATCACGGGCCTCATTCCGACAGATGTAGCTCTAGGCATGGTCATTTTAAAACTAGTGCTCAACAACCATTGATCATGCCTATGGGGTAAATCTGGACCATTGATTTGAAGTTTGGGAGGTTTTCTCTTTGTGCGTGGAGGGAAAAAATCATAGTCGTTGATATGGAAGGTAAAAATATCTGGTCTTTTGATGGAGGAGGGTGTTATCATTGGAGGACAGAGCTAGAACACCCAAATGCTCGGGAAGAGGAATGTCGATGATGAGAAGGTTGTCATCAATGATAGAGGGTTAGTAAGGGAGTGAGTTGAGTCCTAGAGTGTTGACCATGATGGGGAATCGAAAGAAGAATGAGAACCATTGATCCATTATAGGAAAGATCATCTCAACCGTAGAATACCTTAGGTTCCATTCAAGTGAAAAGGGGAAGATGATGTAAAGGTGACGTTGCCTGCTAGCATGGAAGCCAACATGTCCCTAAGGGATAAAAGTGTCACCATTTGAGTGGTTGATGAATGAGAGTGGTCCAACAATGGGTTTGAATACATTTGTGTATTCACTTGTGACCCGGATAGTTATATCTGGACGAGGATAGATATTATCCATTCGTCGGAGAAAGGAGACGTTGGAGTGATCAAGAGAAGGGTCAAACATGAGTGTCGACAATGAAGAGGGCACATGTCCACACTTAATGGGATAATTCATGGTGTCTGGTGATGGTGTGTTTGGCCAGTCATTCTATGCGAAAAGCTGAGGATGGGCCTACGTGTCATGTGGGTGACGTGGATTATTGGGTCATGGTTAGTGTAAAGTTCAGGATGGCAAGTGTCATTCTAGGTGGCAGGTTGTGGGCAGAGCCAAGTGTATAGGATGCCAACAAGGATGTCGCGTGTCAATGGTGTTAGCTGGGAAAGTGGGAAGGATTTAACCGACGATAATATTTGTGACACCGATAAGATCGAGGTCATTGATCTCAGACTCCCAAGATTCGTTGGATCAACTGGGAGATGTCGTCATCAAAGAATAGGAGCAGAATGCTTGAGAGCCAACAACGATGGAGCACCAATGATGAAACTTTATAGGACGACATCGTCGGGGACAGGGAAGGCCAAATGGGAAGTGGATTGTGGGGAATTCGAATGACGGTGAGGAAGTTCCTAGGCACCACATCAGTGACATCAATGCCCCATTGGATGGTAGAAGAGAGAGGGAGCCATGTGGATTCCACATGGGTGTGAGGTGGACAAGGTGAGTTTTGGCTTAAGAGGCTTTGGGAGGCCATAACTTTTGATCCGAGACTCAAATTTAAGTATGGTTATAGTCGTTGGAAACCTCTCGATGAGAAGAATCCAACTATGAGGTTTAGCTAGATAAAATAATAGAAGAAAATAAATGGAAATATCAATAAAGAAATGGAAGGATAAAAGGGGAAGAAGATCAAAGGTTTCCCCAACATGTGTCTCAAGGATGAAGCAATCATGAAGAGAATATATCCTACTAATATCTTCTCCCGACCACGGAAATAGATGAGATTAGTTATGCAATTAAAGTGACATTCTCCAATACATGAGAAATGTTACATTTCCTTGCCTTTAAGTAAACTTATGAATAAGTACTGAAAATGAAGAAAATGAAGAGGAGAGGTTTCTCGAAGGAAATCATCTATGATCCGAATTGCATAACTATGATGATAGATACATGCACCTATTCTCCATCACATAGAAATTATGAGTGACCTTATGATTCAAGTTAAGAGTTGTCCAATATATGAGAGTATAAAAATGAAGATGCTAGGAACCACATGCTAGCAAGAGTATGTAGACCTTGAATAAACAATTCAGAAAAATGATTAATAACAAACATCAAACTTATTCAAGACATGCACTAGACATCGAACCTTATACAGATATTAGATCATGAGGCCACTTTGGAATTTGTAAAAGGTATGAATATAATGTGTTAATTCCATCACACAAATGTTGATGAAACATCATAGGTAAAATAAGCCTCATGAAGACATTTAAAATCATAAGATCAAAAGAGATAATAAACTTTCATCAAAAAAATTATCAATCAAGACCAAACTTCAACTCCCTCATGGTGGACAAGGAACTAGCATTAGGCTCAAGCAATAGAGGACTAGGAATTAGGTTTGAAATTTTAGTTGGGGGGGGGAGGGATTTCCTTTTTCTTCTAAAAGAGAAAGTAAAGGTGGGTTGTTGTAGCCACAACAAATGGCGACACACTGGAAGAACCAATTGTCTATGTGAATAGAATTCAAGGGCCCACACTTCAAATATGAGTTAAATTTTTTTTTTTAGTAAACTACAGACAATTTTCCAATAATCATGGGTACCACAACGATGCCAATATTCTAAAAGATATAACCCAATATTTTTAGTACTTGTAATCTAACACACCCTTCTCAAAGAGACAAATAATGAGCTAAGTTCTTTTAGTGGTTGTACACTTCAAATTAGATTTGGTTTAACCATGGGTTTTCACTTTTAAAACAAGCAAACATCTACCTAAGTATGTTCTTCATCTCTCTTTTTCTGGCACTGCTTTGCTGCCAATGAGCGTCCATATCCCCGACGAAGTTACCTCGATACCATACAAGCATGTCCCCACTACCAGCAGGCGTCCATATCCCCGACGAGTTTACTTACACTTCTCACACTATTAATAGTGCTTTCAACTTCCTTTTTTATTTTAGGAGATTCTCACCCTTTTAGATTTTAGATATAGATATGCATATGCACATAGGGTGTGAAGGAAGCAGGGTGTACGAGATTTTCTTTGATTTTTTGTGTAGATGTTTTGCACTCTAGATTAACCCACAGGTCTCCCAAAAAAACCATCATAGTATTGGCCATTTTATTAATGTGAAAATAAATGGAGCTCAAAGAAAAGAGTGGATAGACACTTTGCTATTATTATGGATTTTCATGGTACGCTCGATAGACACATGTGTTCCACCAAAATTATCAGTCCATACCTACAACTGAGAACTTCATGAATGTTCATTCAGATAGAGCAACCCATGCATCTTCTGACTTGTAAAAATTTCTTCAGTGTGTGACCAAGATTGGACCAACCCCTTACTCAAATTTAAAGAGTAATTCTCAAGGCATACTAAGAGTCAACTTATCTCAGGGAAATACCAGTAGTCAACTTAAAATATAGAAGTACATAGTGCTAGTAGAAAGCAAGGTTGAAATTAGAAGTGAATTCATCAAAAGAAAACTAAACTGAAAGAAATTTGAAGCTAGAATGTTAGTCATGAAAAGGATGAAAATTGGCTGAAAAAAGATAAGAATAGAGCCCAACAGCAAGTAATAAATTTGGTAGCAGCAACACAAAAGTGTTTTCAATGAAATCTTGGAGAGGAAGCCAAGGGAAATAAATTAGTCAATAAATGTTACCCATTCAACATCAAACCCAACACAAAAAAAATGTTATGATTTATAATCTGAGATGAAAACAAACTAGAGCACGAGAATTGATGATCTAGTGGAAATATTTGCAAAACAATTTTCTAATTCAATTGTTACATGTGATTTTCCTTAGTGCGACAAAATAATTCTGAGAATTAAGCAACATGGGTTAATGTAGATGTTCAATCAAAATAGATTTTCAAAAACCAATTACATGGAACATTCCACAAACCCATAATCTCTCAAGATTTCGTAACATAAGCAATTCCTTTGCAATTTTGAAAATGGTGAATTCTCAATAATGGAAATTACATTTCATATTTCTCACTCAACGCCATTTTCTCTTTGCCATAAAATATAACATTAATACCAAAGGTTCATTCTGATAATGCATAGAGATATTAAAACTATGGAGGTTACTAAAATAGTCATTAAAAGGACTCAAAACAACGACAAGATGAGAAAATATTATGAGAATATATTTATGATCAACTATTGAGTTGGTGACAATCTTGGTTTATCAATAAAAAATGTCGCAAATGAATCTTAAGCAGCCAAGTTTGATTAAAACTTCCCTAAGTTGCTTTCATTTTAAGAGAAAAATCATGAGGTGTTGAGTGCACAAGCCATTTTCCAACTTGCATAACAACAAAGAATGGTGTGATCAATTCCTAGACATCTTAGGAATAATTCTTCCTCTAAATGGCTCACTTATTGGAATTAAATCAAACCAAAAGAAAGTGAATATAAAAATTAAACTAATCCTAGGAAAAACATGTTGAACTAATGCAAACATAAAATATGTTCGTTGTCATAAAAATCTATGTAAAGGTCAGTGTAGCCATTAAGTATCATTCGTTTTGCATTCAACCAAATATCACAACCTTCTTCTTGAGAGATAAGTACTAGGTGCTTTCCCACATCATTCCCTTCAATAAGAGACTAAGTGTCATTGATTTTTGTGAGATGTGAAACCGTGGACACAATGTCTTGTTCCCGAAATCAGATTCAATCAAATTAAACAAATAGGACTATTAGACTCTAATTGCATTTATCTTCTAAAAAAAAAAATCCATCAGGAAACCTCAGTCATAAAAATATAATTCATAGGTTATCAACATTACACCTCAAAGTATCTGTTTCCTCTGATTATGGATGACAATGATGTGAAACATTAGCATGATCATCTTTCGCCTTGTGAGAGGAAAGATGAAATTATTAGGAAAATATAGCAATCGAGACACATTGGAAAGGTGCAACTGATCTCAAGTCACAACCTAGATCGATTGAATTCTTAAAAAAAAATGAAAAATATTAGTAGAAATCATAAATGAATGAAGTGATTAAGATCTTATTTCTAGCAGGCGATAAATTGATGGTTTTCATGATGGGAAAATCCATGAAAATGATATCCTCGATCTCTCAAGAGTGTTCCAAGTAGAGAACCCATAAATTCTACTTCCTTGAGCTTGCACATGTCATAGAATAAGAGGAAAATGAAATTACAGAGAAGAGTGTATATATTGTCTCTTCACTAGATAGGTTTTATGTAAGAAATAATGAGACATATAGTTCAGAAAACAAAATCAGCAAGCTCATGAGTAAGAGGGATCAAAATAGAAGATATCATAATATATACTAGATTGCCCAAATAATGCCCATCTTTTCTTATTATGAGTAAACTGGTTTTTTGGGTTCAGGAAGTGTTGGAGAGTATGGGGCACAATAGATTAATAAGTTACAACCCTCAAGAAAATCACATTTTGAAAATTATTACCATGGATGAAGTGAAAACAAATGTTGAAAACTCAGAATTTGGTATCTTAAAAGTTGCATTGACATATTCCATAAATATACCTACAACTCCCTAGCATTTGAATGGTTTCAACATGAGATAAATGTGTAATTATCAGTTGTGATAAAGTTCATATTACTCAAGAATGTGACCATAATGAGTGACAAAAAATCAACAAACCCAAAGGATGAAAATATATTGTTGAAGAAAACATGAGGTCTGAAAATCCATTAAATTGACAGTGCTAAGATTAGTATTTGATCAATCAGTGAGTTGGGGAAAAGAAAGATTGGTTCCCAAGTAATTTTTGAAAAATATATCAGCAGAGACATTTAAGTAGCCATGCTGTCCAGAATTTTCAAAAAATGCATCTAGACAGTGTAAATGAATATCTCTTGCTGGTGTGTGTGAGAGGAAACTTGGGTGAAGAAATTTGCAAATAATAGATGAAAATCCTCCTTGAAAAACAAACTGAACATAGCATAAGATATGTGTAGCCAGTGCCCATAAATTAAAATTTAAAGTGATGAAACAAAATAACTCAAAAGAAATGAAAATCAATAAAGCCCATTATGAAAGAAAAAGTCTATGCAGAAAATTCATGTTGGCTGAAAGTAATCAAAGAAAAAAGTGGATGTGAAAGAAATTATTTGAAAAACTCTGAACCCAAAATAATCATTCAAATAAATGTAAGGAATTGGAGTGGTTTCAATCTCAAATGGGTAGAATTTGTCACTCATATTTTCATTTACTGTGTGTGGGATAACAAACCCAAAACTCATAAGAATCTCAATTAAGAAAACTTTTCTAGGTTTGACTTATGTGGATATGAGTATGGGACAAATCTGAATGTCCACTTTCATTACAAGATAGAATACATATTATCATTTTAAAATATCTCACTTGCGAGATAACCCAATGCTTCAAAAGAGATTTGACATGGTGATCAAGCTTAAAAATCCACGATCTGAAAATTACCTAGCACATAAAAAAAATTGAGAATAAGATGAAGTAAATTTTCCCCATATAAAAATTACATTAAAAAATACAATCAAGGGAAAATTAGTGTGCAGGCCTTGTATTTCTTTCCACCCCTGCCAATAAATTCATTTATTGTTCAGCCAAAAGTAATGAAAAGATAATGCAAATAGAAAACTAATTAAAAACTAGAAAGTAAAGCTAAACTATGCAAATAAGATATACTAGACTATTCTACCCTACTCCTATCCTACGCTACAATGGATGAAAAATGAACTATGTAAAGTCATAATGCCAATGTATCCATCCAAGTAGTCCCAATCCTGCAAACATATGTTCAAGGAAAATATATCAGAAACATAGCTTGGAATAAAGATAGAGTAAAAGTGGGAAAAAATAAAGCATGATAAAATCTATTCACCGTATTAAATAAGTGACAATGATAATTCATGGGAACATTAGAAGAATATGAGTCCTCCAACCATGCTTCAACTCTATCATAAAATCTACCATTACTACCATAGAATTGATGGAGGGAGTTCAATGGAAAGTAGCATACCGGAAGAGGATTGTGCATATAATTCATGTGAAGTGTGCTCTGTGAGAGAATATTCATGCTAATAAAGTTATTTACCCCTGAAGACAAACCAAAAGAATAAGGTCCTGACATAACCATCAGTATAGAACGAAGTGCCTCATTATCTTCGCAAGCCTCCCTCGACTCACACTTCAAGTAACCATCAACTTGAAACAAATTAGTGGAAATAAATGATCTACATAGATTAACATCCATCATGGTATGACAGGTAATTTCATGACAATGGTGAGATCCAATAGTATCAATAATATCCAGCAAAGGTCTACTTGAACAAGAAGATTCACTATTTATTAAAAAATGAAGAAGAAGAAGACGGTATGATATACATCTACTATAACATTTCCTTTATTCCATGAAAAAGGATGATAAGGCATAACATTAATAAGTTCATGGGAAGATGCCTTATCCTCTCTATCTTCCATATGTACACCCCCCCCATCAAGTATTTCAAAAGGAGTCAGTCCCATTAAGTCTATTTGAGTCGTATGGTAGGTGGTTTCCTGCAAAGTCAAACCATTAAAGAGATTAGGATACAAATGAAAATAAGTGGAAGAATTAAGGGCATTAAAAGCCTCTCTAGAACAAGAAAGTTTTTCATAAAGTGACTCCTTTAATGGTAATTCCTTCTCTTTAAAAAAATCGTTGGATGATTGTGAATGGGTGAGTTATGTATTAGGCATGGTTCACAATCAACATGTTCTTCCTCAAGATGGTTTTCCTCTTCCAAGTGAAAAGTACATTGTTGAGATAAAAGAGGTATGTCCTGCATGTTTATTTCTTCTCCTGAAATGAAAAAATCAGCATGGTTGTCTTGCTCTACGTCACTTGAACTAGGAGAATTAATCGAAACATAAAGACAATCTAAATAAAAAAAAAAAAAATCAAATCATCCATGTGTGAGGAAGAATTCATTTTAAGTGTGTCTAGATTTTCTTCATTAACAAAATGATCAACTTTCAAGTTTTGCTCCATAGCTCCCTCCTCCATTTCTTGTGATGGGAAATAAGAGAGAGGATAATGATATCTTGACATAACTATCGGTGTGACCCGAAGTGTCCCATTATCAACATAAAAATCCTCCTCTTGGGCTGCTACAGAAAAATCTAAACTTGAATTTATAACACAAGAGGTATCTTTTTCATCACAAAGAAATAAAGAGGGAATGGAGTGATGAGAGGATACATATATTTCTTTTGGAAAATAATTCTCTATACGATTTACATCCCCCACAGTAAATAAAGATCCAAATATATGAAATCCATCTAAACCATTCGAATTTTCAACATTTTCATTTAAATCCAAATCAACATGTGAAGAAAGATTAAAACCTGATTTAAATTTTTCATCCATTGAATCATATGTTTCATTAGTAAGAGAAACTAGGCAGGAAGTCAAATCATGGTTAGAGGGCCTATCATCCAAAGGAAACCTATAGCAAAGATGAGAAAATCTGATAACAAAATCTACAAGGGATTCATCCTCGTTCTTCTTTAGCTATAAAATTTCTCCACACAAATTATCATAATAATTATTCTCAAAACCATGGAAAAATTTGCACATAAATTGTTCCCATGTGTGAATAGAGGCGGTCGACATAGTCTTGAACCAACTCTTAACCCGACCTACAAAAGTGAGAGTGAATAACATGCAAATAACATTTCCATCAGTAATATTGTGAGAAAAACAAAATTTCTAGAAATGTAAAGCATGTTCAGATGCAAAGATTTCACTCTCGCCATCAAATCTAAGTTGCGACAAGAAATGTAAAATATTTCTAGGAGGTTTGGGAGGTACAGTACCAAAAAAACACCTCCATAAAGGGATATGGGATGGAGTCATTAATAGATTAAAATAAAATTTAATAGTAATGACTCCATAGGCTCAACTTCTCATCTGGCCCTCCTTCTAGTGGCATTTATGTTGACAAGTCCAAGTGGCTTGTCAAGCAAATAAGGGAGAATGCTCAATGGAAGGTCCTAATCAAACCTACTCTCGTTTGGTGTAGCATTTCCTACGAGCTCATAATTAAAAGAAATAAAAGGGGAAAGACAACAGAGTGCCCCCCAAAGAGATCAGAATAATCCTAAGGCTAATCTAACTAAAAGCAAACTAATCTAATCCTAACTAATTCTAATCTATCTCGGGAGAAAAACTAGAAAAGTGAGTACAATGAGAGATAATATCATTAGAATAAAAGAAATAATATATGCTAATGATATGTGATAAAAACAATGCTGAAAATACACATACAATTAGTTGTACAATGCATCTATAACATCATTTATGTACTGACAAGGAAACATGTGATAGCATGAGAAGACAGAACAGAGTGCAGAAATAATTCATACAACATAATCCTATCTACTCAAGAAGAAGACAAATGAAAAAAGAATAGTCTCCAATAAATCCATCAACATTAAAGGTTTCTAAAATTCCTCATGCTCTTTATTCCTCAGAAGTAATAGTGCCATCTTTTGTTACAAAGGGAAAAACTATGATTCTATCCTATGAGTTCTCTTTTTATAAGACAAGCGAGAGACACTTCAGTTCTCATGGTTTTTCGTTTCATTTTTTTTTTCTTTTTTACATTTCGAAAATCAATATGTGGTAGTTACAAATGGAATATGAATATACCCCTGGGTGGTTACGTTTTTTCCTATGGAAGTTTACAAATGATATTCGTTAGAAATAATCATTGACTCTGTCCATTGGCGTTATATTTTGTTCCTCGAACATTTATGGGTGTTTCTAGCTTTGGCCTGTTGTATGAAATCATTTTAGCTTCTTCTCCTATGTCTCATATTTTCGTTGAGCCATTACTTGCTCGATTTCATTTCCCGTAGCTTGAGATATGATTGTTTGAAATCTGCATAGATGGTTTTTCATCCAAATTCGGGTTCCACCTGTGTTTTTCATTTTTGGAATTTTTCTACCATCAATATTTCAACACTTTCTAACCAATCCTATTAT
The DNA here is from genome assembly GCA_009831015.1 of Picea engelmannii. Taxonomy (NCBI): domain Eukaryota; kingdom Viridiplantae; phylum Streptophyta; class Pinopsida; order Pinales; family Pinaceae; genus Picea; species Picea engelmannii. The sequence goes on along the minus strand of ML783561.1, from coordinate 183,110 downwards.
TCTCTCCTCCAAATTTCCATCGAGCCCTCCTGGGCTTGATTTCATTACTTGTAGCTCCAGATACGACTGTTTGAAGTTGGTATGGCCAATTTTCCCCCAACTCTGTGGGTTTTGGTTTTCTACATTTTATGTCATCCTCTATCAACTATTTGGCCTGGAAACATGATCCTCTATCTTCCTCTATTAGATCCCTTTCCAACGAGGTATCACATGCCTCATTATGAAAGTTGTAGCTTTGGATATGACCATTTTAAAACTAGTGCTCAACAACCATTGATCATGATTGTGGGGTAAATCTGGACCATTGATCTAAAGTTTGGGGGGTTTTCTTTATGTGTGTGGAGGGGACAAATAAGAGTCATTGTTCTATTAGGTAAACAGATCTGGTCCATCGATGGAGGAGGGTGTCATCGTCGGAGGACGAAGCTAGAACACCCAAACGCTCGGGAAGAGGAATGTCGACAACGAGAAGGTTGTTGTTGGCAATGAAGGGTTGGTAAGGGAGTGAGTTGAGTCCTAGAGTGTCGACCACGATGGGGAATCATAAGAATAACAAGAATCGTTGATCCATTACAAGAATTATCATCTCAATCATAAATTACCTTAGGTTCCATTCGAGTGAAAAGGGGATGATGACAGAAAGGTGACATTGCATGCTAGCATGGTAGCCAACATGTCCCTAGGGGGTATAGGTGTCACCATATGAGTGGTCGATGAATGAGAGTGGTCCCACAAGGGGTTCGAAGCGCTTTACGTATTCACTTGTGACCTGGACTATTAGATATGGATGAGGCTAGAACTTATCCATTTGTCAGAGAAAGGAGACGTCGGAGTGATCGAGAGAAGGGCCGAACAAGAGTGTCGAAGACAAAGAGGACACGCGTCCACACTTAATGGGGTAAGCCACAGTGTCTGGAGATGGCGTGTATATCCATGACATTCCATGCGAAAAACTGAGGATGGGCCTACATGTCATATGGGTGACATGGAGTATTGGGTCATGGTTAGTATTGAGTTCAGGATGACAAGTGTCATGTTAGGTGGAAAGTCATGGGCGGGGCCAAGTGTGTAGGGTGCCAATGTGGATGTCGCATGTTGGTGGTATTAGCTAGGAAAGTAGGAAGGAGTTAACCAACAATAATCTTTATCGCACCGAAAATATCTAGGTTGTTGATCGCAAACTCCTGAGACTTGTTACATCAACTGGGAGACGTCATCGTCAAAGAATAGGAGAAGAAAGCTCGAGATCTAGGAGCAATGGAGCCCCGACGACGAAAAGGTATAGGGCGACTTCGTCGACGACAGGGAAGGCCAAATGGGAAGTGGATCATGGGGAATTATGCCGACTACAAGGAAGGTGGTGGGTACCACAGCAGTGACATAAGCGCCCCATTGGATGGTAGGAGAGAGAGGGAGCCACATGGGTGTGAGGTGAACAAGGTGAGTTTTGTCTTAAGAGGATTTGGGAGGCCATAACGTTTTATCCGAGACTCGGATTTAAGTATGGTTATATTCGTTGGAAATCTCTTGATGAGCAGAATCCAACTATGATTTTTAGTTAGGGAAAATAATAGAAGACAATAAATGGAAGTTTCAATAAAGAGAGGAAGGGATATAAGGGGAAGAAGATCAAATGATTCCCTCACATGCATATCAAGGTTGAAGCAATCACGAAGAGAAGAGATCATGCTAATATGTTCTTGCAACCACAGAAAGAGACAAGATCAGTTATGTGATTAAAGGGACATGAGAAATGTTACATTTCCTTTCCTTTAAGTAAGCTTATGAATAAGTACTGAAAATGAAGAAAACGAAGAGAGGTTTCTCGAACACAATCATCTATGATTTAGATTACATAACTATGATGATAGCTACATGCACCTATTCTCCATCGCATAGAAATGATTAGTGACGTTATGACTCAAGTTAAGAGTTGTCCAATATATGAGAGTATAAAAATGAAGATGTTAGGAACCACATGCTAGCAAGAGTATGCAAACCTTGAATAAGCAATTCAGAAAAAAATGATTAATAACAAACATCAAACTTATTCAAGACATGCACTAAACATCGAACCCTACACCTAGATTAGATCGTCACATACTTTGGAATATGTAAAAGGTATGAATATAATGTGTCAATTCCATCACACAAATGTCGAAGAAACATCATAGATAAAATAAGACTCATGAAGACATTTGAAATCATAAGATCAAAAGAGACAATAAACCTCCATCAAAACAATCATCAATCAAGACCAAACTTCAATTTCCTCATGGTGGACAAGGAATTAGCATTAGCTGCAAGCAAAAGAGGACTAGGCATTAGGTTTGGAATTTTATCAGGGGGGGCCTTTCCTTTTTCTTCTAAAAGAGAAAGTAAAGGTGCATTGTTGCGGCCACAACAGGAGGGTGTTGTGTTGACACAACACAAGGGTATAGGAAGAAGAAAAAGCTCTGATGAAGGAAGAAGAAAAACCATCGGTGATTCATTTTGTATTAACGAAGATAAATGAAACTCGTTGATAGACAGTGTATCAACGAAAATAGGGGATTCTACACCGATGTATCAACGGTCAAAAGAGGATGGAGCATTGGTGTATCAGTGTTGAAAAGGTGATCGACATCCACTATATTGGTGTCGGAAAGGAGATTGACTTTCGCTGGACTCAAAGGGAAGAAAAAAATCCAAAAATTTCTGAGTGTTTGGAGGCTTCAAGTGCATCAACGGGAAAAATGAGATGTCGTTGATACACTGGGTATCGACAAAGATGGAGGGAGCTTGTCGATACATTGTGTATTAGTAAGGATAAATGACACTTTCTGATACACTATGTATCGGTGAGCCACAATTATCTTCAAAATGCTTGAAATGGTCAAGCCTAGAGAAAAGAAAGCGATCTTGGATTTTAACATTTGCATGAAAAAATCTAAAAGGTTTTCCAATAACAAAAGTTTAATAGGGGACCCAATTTCTTCTCTTAGAGTAATGGTGAATAGAAAAATTGAGGGTGTTGTGCTGGCACAACACAAGGGTATAGGAGCTCCTTGCTAAAATGGTAATATCATACACATATAGGAAGATGAGGATGACTAATACATCCTCTCGGCTATCATTCCAATAACAAGCTCCTATGTCACCCACCTTCGTCTTCTCTTTTATCATCATTGTAATTCCACTTATATGTCACCCACCTTCGTCTTCTCTTATATTGTAATTCCACATACACTTTCTTATATTTTATTTCAATGTTTCTTTTTCGTCTTCTCTTTTATCATCAGTATAATTCCACATACACTTTCTTGTATTTTATTTCAATGTTTCTTTTGTTGTTGTTGGAGGGTGCATATGTTGAAAAACTTTTATGCGTGATATAGAAACTTCTTTGTTAAATTGTATATTACTTGGTAGTTGGACTCCATGCATGAGATTTTTATTTGGAATTATTCATTGTTGTTCTATAAATTAATCCATTGCATGCTAGTATACATCACTATCCACATGAATTACTCCCTATTCGTTTGATATATTCATACTTTTATATTTCATTTATAGAGATCAACATTTAAATGCATTTGCAGGGACAATGGATATTTGTGTAACAATGCATTGTTATTTAATTTTGCATAATAATATCCTCGTTGTTAAAATCTTGATTAACATTGTGGGAATCCCAATGAAAAGTAATCACAGTAATTGAATATTTATGTTCACGAAGAGAAATCACGTATGATTAATGATATTAAAAAAATTGAAATCATGTACGATTAATGATATTAAAAAAATTGATGTGGTGCAAAAATACTCCACCATTGCTAAATTTTAACAAAGTTCAAATATACCTTAAGTATTTCAAAAAACGCACACCAATCCAATAAAAATATAAGTTCAAAAAAATTTCCAAGATAGAGTCAATAATATTTTTAACAATACACATATTTCAGAGTTTCCCAAAATGTCACCATCTCCAAGATGCCAAAATACCAAAAACCTTGGTTTCTTTTTTTTTCCATGGGCCTTTTAGAAGGTTTCCTTTTTTTTTACATAGGCCTTCTAGAAAAATTGCACACATTTTTACTCAAATGCAAAATGCAAACCAAAGGGCAATATAAGCATGCTTAGGTCTCAAATTTGAGCTAGAAACTTATTAAACTATAACACACATGCATGCATTTATGTCATTTTCATTTGGTAACACACATGCATGCATTTTAATTTTCATTTGGATTGTTGATTATGACCAAGGATATCACATTTTCCAACAACAATGGTATTTTTACCAAGGGATGAATTTTGGGAATGTAAACATGTCATAAATGATGAGATGATCCATGATCATACTTTGGTTCTTTCATTTTCATCTATTAATAAGGCAAGGCATGCATCTTTGTGCAAAAACTTGTCAATATTGTTTGAAATGGTGAAATTCAGGCCATGAACCCTTTTTGCAGATTTATACATTATATTTAATAATTGACCAAGGAAAGTGAATATGTAGTGGTTTACACCATGTGGGATATTGTAGCTTGACATTTTAGATCTCATGAAGACTAATGACACAAGGAATGGCTGGATTTTGCATGATTATTTTTATTTTTGAAAAATTGCATTTTTATTTGGAAATTGAATCTAATTATTGTAAAAGGTTAAGCTCCTCATAATCACACATGGCCATGTTTTAGTTCATAGAATGAGTACATAATCTTGCCTTGGCTTGCATTATGTAAAATGGCTTAAAATGACCAAAATGATGACTTAATGTCATATTAATAACTCTGTAACTAGCAATAAAAAGGATAGTTGGGTGAGAAGTAGATATGAGGGAATGTTAACCAAGTGAAATACTTCAGCCACATGTCTTTTATTTCCATCAGGGATGCATTTTTTAAACAAATATGAGGGAGTGTTAACCAAGTGAAATACTTCAGTCATGTGTTCTTTATTTCCGGGATGCACATTTTGAAGCCTTTGTTTGCTGTGTTCTTTATTTCCGGGATGCACATTTTGAAGCCTTTGTTTGCATTATATAGATAAATGTTAGTGTGTTAAATACTTTGGTTTTAGTTTGGCCTGGAAATTTTGTGATTGTTTCAAATTATGTTATGAAATAGGGAGATGATGGGTTATAAATCATTGAGGATCCATGTAGCCCACCTTCTCTTTAAGCATGTATTTGGAGGTCTAGGCAATAAATTTTTCACCTAGATGGTGGACATATTTGGACTTCATTTTTTTTTTTGTAAGTAACAAGCAAATTTTCTTGGTAGCGACATGCATTTTAGGACTTGTGGGACATTGATCATGGAGAGGCATGTTGGTTGGTTGATGTACACATGGGTGGCTCCTCACACATGACACAAAAAGTTTTTAGGGATGATAAATGAGCATGCATGGCTAAGTCAACAATATTGTAGAAATCAAAAAGATATTTGATTTCTATAATTAGAAATTGCCATGTTTTTATTTTATCTTGTTTTGGCAATATAGGTTCATTTTGATAAAAACAACCAATCTCAGATTTAGTCATGCGATTTGAACATGTAGAAAGGTGGCTTACCTCATGAGGAATCTAAAACATTTATGAAATTATCATTCGGGTTGGTAATCTAGACTCGGTTTGCATTTTCATAATCGTACATGTATTTTTCACCAAGTGCCAAAAAATTGTCAAATTTAGTGTAAACCTTTTTAGGGGAAATTAAAGGTGTCCATTTGGTGATGAATTGGAAGATTAAATCATGTGTTTTTGTAGCAAGTATGACATAATATAGATCGATACATTTAGAATCACTTGTTCATGCATTTAAACAACATTGTGTGCATTTTATTGAGGCATTAAACATGGAATTTTCACTGTGTTAACAACATATTTTTTAGTATTTTTGCACAATTACAAGTTTTAAGGTCGATATTGAAGATATGGAATTGTGGGAATGTGTGGAATATTAAAATACAACCTCTCCAAGTTGAATTGCTAAATTTGGCCAAGGACTGAAGTCTAGGTGTGCGTTTTAGTGGAAGTAGTAAAAAATATGAAAAATAAGTTTTCACATTTTTAATAAATTTATTGCAAGCAAATGGAAGTACATTGGAAACTTTTGGAGGGTTTTGTAAGAAAGGTGGGAAGCTAACAAATATTAATGTTTACTTTCTCCAAAGTACAGTTGTGAAATTTTTGACATATATTTTTCTAAGCCACCTCAAGCATGTTTATATCCTATTTTAACAAGCAAACACGAAGGTTTTTAAGCATATAATGGAAGCTAGACAATGTTAATATATTTTGACCATATGAAACAATGATATGATGAGGCATCATGTTTGATTGTGGAGCCCTCAAGGGAAAGTAATTCATTCCATGAGTGCATTTTAAGAAGGCAATTAGCTTAATTTTGTAATACATTGTAAAACTTATTTCCTTAATGAACTTTCTATATATCCTTTGGATTAAAATCACTTAGAGTATAGGTAGTCAGAGTAATTCATTTCATGAGTGCATTTTAAGAAGGCAATTAGCTTAATTTTGTAATACATTGTAAAACTTATTTCCTTAATGAACTTTCCATATATCCTTTGGATTAAAAGCACTTAGAGTATAGGTAGTCAGAGAGACTTTAAAACATAAATAAAAGAGAAATTGATCTAGAGAGGGGTTTTTGGACTTGGGATGGATCTCATAGTGAAAGAGATAGAAAATCCAAGAACCAAGAAATTTTGTGAATGAACGTACAATATTATTTGACGTAGAGACTTGTTGTGGGTGTTGTTGAACGTTTGGGAAGATGAAAATCTCTTACATAGATTGTAATAAAGGCGAAGCATTGTCCATTTTTTATTATTTAATTTTATGTTATTATTTCAAATATGTTTTTGTTGAGTGAAGAAGTTTGATTTTTGGTTAAGTGCGAAAAATTGTCAAAATTAGTTAAATCTTCTTTTGGCAGATTGAAGACATGCATTTGGAGATGAATTGGAAGTTTTTGATAAATGGGTTTTATAGCTAGTAGGTTTGAATATATGCGTCTACATTCATATTCACTTCTTCATACATTTAAACAGGAATTGCATGCATTTTACTGAGGCACTCAACACATTTTACATTGTGTCAAAAACATTTTTTTAGTATATTTGAACAACAACAACTTTAAAGGCTCAAATTGAAAATTTGGAATTGTTAGAAGGTATGGAATGTTAAAATACATACTCACCAAATTTCATGACTAAATTTGGTTAGGAATATAAATCCAGGTATGTGTTTTAGTGAAACTAGTTTAAATACGATCAAAAGTTTTTTTTTTTTTTTTTGGTGTAGCAGGCTTTAATTGTTTTAAACGTTTGATGGTAGTTTAATAGTGTTGCATAGATTTTAAATATATGTGACAATGGTATGAGTATGATGAAGTATCATGTTTGAACATGAAATAATTCATTTAAAGAGTAGATTTTTAGAAGACGTTTAACTTAAATTTGTAATATATTAAAAATTTTATTTATTTTGTGAAATTTACATAAACCCTTTAAATAAAAAGCACTTGAGTTTTCATAGTTAATGTAGTTAGTGAGATTCCAAAAAACAAATAGAAGATAATTCAAATTTAGAGAGGGGTTTTGAACCTGCATTGAATCTCAAAGTGGCTCAAAGTGGAAGAGAGTGAAAATCAAAGAACTTAGAAAATTTGAGAATGAATGTACAATATGATTTGAAGTAGACATTCATTGTAGGTGGTGTTAAAGGTCTACAAATACTAGAAAAAACTCTTATAAATGATGTAATAAAAAAGGCATCGCCAAACATTAGCAATGGCTTATGATTGAAATTTTATGTTTTCCTTTCATATATACTTTTGTTGATTTGATGTTTTTACACGAGGAAGTTTTCTTTTGATTTAAGAGCACAAAAATGGTCAAACTTAATGAAAAAAAAATCATTTTGACATATTGAACGCATGGATTTGGTGATGAATTGGAAGATTCTAATATATGGATTTTGTAGCTAGTATGATATTTTATATGGCTGTACCTTCTTACTCAATTACATTTAAACAAACCTAGTGTGCATTTTACTAAGATACTCGATGCAAAATTTTGATTGTGTCATTTTTTTACTTTTTCACAAAAAGGAAGTTTTAAGGTTCACATTGAAAATATAGAATTGTGGGAAGGCGTGGAGTGTTAAAACACACATTCTTCAAGTTTAATCACAAAATTTGTCCAATAATTCTTCAATTTTAATCACAAAATTTGTCCAATAATTAAATCATGGACATGCATTTAGTGAAACTAGTAAAAAATCATGAAAAATAAGTATTTTCATTTTTTAAAGAGTTAGTGGAGGAAAATGGAGGTGAATTTAAAAAGTTATGGATCATTTCTTTTGTAAGAAAGGTGGAAATCTATAACTATTAGGTTTTAATTTTTCTAAAGGATATTTATGCAATTTTGTGTGTGTGTGTTTTATGAGTTTACTTGGATAGATTTGTACCATTTCTAAACAAGCGGATGTGGATTTTTTTAATTATTTAATGATAGTTTGACAACAATGAATAGATTCAATTGTATGAGACAATGGCATTGTTAGGATATTTAGACACTTAGGAGTTAGTTAAGATCTACTTGGTCTAATGTGTCGTTAGGTAAAAGTCTGTTTCTTAGTGTGTTTCTTTAGTATGCATTAGTATGCATTTGTAGTTAGGAAATCCGATGATCACAATATGTTCCCGACATAGAGTGATCCGACAGTTCATACTCTCATCGATCTTAACGACCATTGATCAGTGGCTTAACACCCGATTGGTCCATGATCTCTATTTAAAGAGAATGGAGGGTCATTTGCCGATGATCGATTATGAGAAACTCTCTTGTAAAATTTCTCTGTAACTTTTTTCTTTTGCATTAATAAACTGCTCCAAGTGGTCGCGTTGGCTAGGGCCGTGGATGTTTCCCCGTAGGGGTTTTACCACTTGAAAACATTGGTGTGTTGATCGTTGATTTGGCTATGTGAGTGGTTATTGAAGGTGTTCGTCCTCTATTGGAATACCTGTGTGGTCGAACATGGTATCAAAGCCTGTTTGAAGACCCACTCCTGTTGTAGATCGAGATCGTGAAGTCGAGTTGCCTCATCTCCATTTTATGTCATTTCTATATATTTTTGGGCCGATAGGACTATTGCATTGCGTCTGGAGCACTCGTTTCAGTCAGGAACACTTTTCTTTTCACTCGAAAAGGTTTATGTTTTCCCAAGATACAACCATTACAGTCAAATCTGGAGGTATAAAGCCTGAATACACATTTTTAAAATTTTTGCAAAGTATTATTTTGGTTTTATTTCAGTTTGATATTATTTGTTTATGGGTTGCTACTCTTTTAGATTTGCATATTCTCTTTTCCCTGCACCCCGTGCGATCTCGACAAATCAGAAACAGATAGGAAAATGTGCATCTTCCGGGTAAGCTAACCGAGATCTAACCCTTGTTGTCATCGAGAAGCGAAATTTTTTTCTTGTGTGAAAAAAGTTTTTTTTAGCACGCTCTCCAAGGCCATCTTCAACAACAACAACAACAACATCAACAACCCCAATCCTCCTTCTGAACATTACAATATGTTTTGCTAGACCATTTGGTTAAAAGTTGCCTTATTAAGTAAGAGGTCTTGAGTTCAAGTCTCTCTTTTGTTACTTTTTTCGAAAAAGTTCATGCAAAAATTATAAAGTGTATTTCACTTCAAGTATAAAAGTGAATCGCTATAAGTAGCTTTAATATTTTATTTTAGAGTTATTTATTTTGCATGCAACTTTTATGTTATAAAGTAACTTCATTGTAAAAGTGATCCCCACTTCTCTTTATAAAAGTGGATCAGTTCATAAAACAACTTACACTATCACGTGGTCATTTGGTTACCGTTTATGCATTTTTTTTAAATGGCATAACTCTCACATCCGAAGTTCGTTTTCAATGTCTATTTTTTTAAAACCGCATAACTTTGCGAGCTCTTTCCATTCAGATCATCAGTTTTAGTTTTTAAATCTGCATTATCTACATATTTAATATGGATTCTACAAGTAATCTCTTACTTACCAACACCAACTACTTCCAATGGAAATCCCATATGGAGGATTTATTAAGAAGTAAAGGCTTGTATCGGATTACCTTGGGAAATGAAACAACACCCACTGATGTTGATGAGAAATCCAAATGGGATAATAGGAATGACAAAGCACATGGATTAATCAGAATGCCCATCTCTCCCGATTTAAGGTTCCACCTTCAATCAATTGATAAACCCAAATAAGCTTGGGAAAAGATTGAATCTGTATCTGGTAAAGACAATATTATTCGAGCACAACAGTTAGAAAATCAAGTACTAACTTTAAGTCCAAGTGATTTTTCTTGCATTGAAGACTATCTATCTAAGTTTAAAACACTCAGAACTTTATGTGAAGAATGTAAGATAAAGATAGACGAAGATCGTTGCATCTATCTTATTCTTTCTAAGCTAGGTAGTGCATATTTTGTGTTTGTATCTACCTTTTATGCCATGCAAGAGGCTCTAGGGGTAGCTTATCAAAAACCCAGTCTTGAGAACTTTTGTGATGCTTTGATTAGAGAGCAAGATAAGCTAGTACAACTTGGAGTGATCAACACTGCAGGTACCTCCAACAAAGCCTTAGTTGTCCATCAGAAAGATAAACCCGAGAATCCCAAGAAGCAACATCCTCGCCACAACAACAAGCAATATAAGGGTCCCAAACCCACTCAGACATCTTTTTCTCCTAATGGAGACAAAGGAGAAAAATATAAAAATAAGAAGAATGGAAAACATTGCAACTTTTGTGATAAAGATGGTCATGATGAGTCCAAATGTTTCAAGAAGATGGCAGCTTTCGAAGTAGTGATGAAGAAGCACAACATCAATATTGATTCTACTACTTCTTCTTCTTCTCATGGACATGCACTTTCTGCTTCTGGTTTCTCCTTCAATGCACCTTCTACTTCTACTTCTGATAAGTGGCTTATTGATTCTGGGGCATATTATCATATGGATAAGGATAGAGACATATTTTCTACTCTAAATGAATGTAACACCAAGAAAATATTTGTTGGTGATGATAGATCTCTTAGTGTTGAAGGATCTAAAACAATTCAAGTAGAAAATGGTCATTTCAATGATGTATTATGTGTTCCAAGTCTTTCTTGTAACCTTCTATCAGTATTTCAAATCACTCATTCAGGTGAAGGTAAAACCATAGAGTTTTCACCTCACCAAGTTGTAATCAAGGATATAAAATATCCTAAGCATGTTCTTGCAACTGGAATTGTTGATGGTATTACCAGGTTGTACAAGTTTGACAACTTTGGGTCATCATGTTTTTCATTAGTTTTTGTTGCTCATAGCGATGACTTGAGCAAACTTTGGCATGAGCAGTTTGGTCATCTAAACTATCGCTCATTGCAGCAACTATGTAATCAACAGATGGTGATTGGTATTCCTCTTGTTTCATGCAGAGATGGTGTTTTTGCCGGTTGTGTTCTCGACAAACATCATCAGGACAGTTTTGACAAATGTGCCTCTTGGTATGCCTCGGGTCCTTTGCAACTTGTTCACAGTGATTTGTGTGGTCCACTTTCTTCTCCTTCTTTTTCTGGGTGCAAGTATTTCTTAACTTTCATTGATGACTTTTCCAGACGTACTTGAGTTTACTTCTTAAAACTTAAGAGAGAAGTTTTTGGCCTACAAGGCCCTTGTAGAAAAGCAATTTGGACATCAAATTCAAAGGTTAATAACAGATAATGGGGGCGAATATGTGAAAAATAATTTTACAAGTTACTACACTACACATGGAATCCAAATGCAACACACTGTTCCATATACACCACAAAAAATGGTGTTGCTGAGAGAAAGGAACGCACATTAAAATAAATGGCTAATTGTATGATCCAATCTAAGGGATTAAGTCTAAAGTATTGGGCGGAAGCCATCAACTGTGAAAATTACATAGTAAATTGCACTCTCACAAAGGCTCTTAAAAATATAACACCGGAAGAAGCTTGGACTAAAATTAAACCAGATGTAAGTCACTTCCATGTATTTGGCAGTATAGCATGGGCTCACATTCCTGATGAGAAAAGGAAAGCATTGTAGCCTAAAAGTGATAAGTGTATATTTGTTGGTTATTCTGAAGATGTGAAAGGTTATAGACTTCTTCAAACACATTGTAATGAAATTATTATTAGAAGAGATGTTAAATTTGATGAAAATATCTTGGTCTGTGAGCCTGATTCGACATTTGTGCCTTCTTTGGCCTGCGAGCCTAATTCGACATTTGTGCCTTCTTTGGCCTGCGAGCCATCTTCGACGTTTGTGCCTTCTTTTGTTCTGGTTTCTTCTTCAGATGATGACAGTGAGGATGAAAATCCACCTCCGCCTGCTCACCTTCCTCCTTCTGATTCCTTTGAGCCTGAACCAACACCAACTCCACCGCTTCCTATATGGGTCCATTCAACACAAGAAGCAGCTTGTGATCTTGTCGGTGATCCTTCATATCAGCGTCGGACACATTCACAGTTCCAGCAAGTCTCTTCTCTTTTGGTTCAAGTTTCATAAACTCATGATCCAGAAACATTTGCAGAAGCTTCAGGTCATCCAGATTGGGATACAACAATGAATGAAGAGTATCGTTCTTTAATGGCAAATGAAACTTGGGATCTTGTACCTCTTCCAAAAGGAAGAAAACTTGTCAGATGTAAATGGGTCTATAGAACTAAGTATGCATCAAATGGAAGTGTTGAAAGACACAAGGCTCAGTTAGTTCCCAAAGGATTTTCCCAAATTGAGGGAATTGACTTTAATGAAACCTTTGTCCCTGTAGCCAAAATGAATTCCATCCGACTTGTTCTTGCCCTTGCTACCTCACATAAATGGGAGGTCCATTCGATGGATGTTAAATCTTCCTTCTTGCACAAAGATTTACAAGAAGAAATATACATGGAAAAACCTCCTAGCTATGTCTAGAATGACTCTAGCCTTGTTTGTCGCCTTAAGAAATCTCTTTATGGTCTCAAGCAAGCTCCCCGAGATTGGTATGCCAAAATGGACAACTTTCTTATTGCCATTGGATTCTCTAGATTCCATTGTAATCCTAATGTCTATACCAAGAAAGTAGGAAGCCATATCATAATCCTTGTTCTTTATGTTTATGACCTTATCCTTACTGGTAGTGACTCAAAACTTTTAAACCATGTGAAAACCATCCTTAAGAAGAAATTTGAAATGAAAGACTTAGGTTTTTTGCACTATTTCCTTGGCCTCCAAGTTTTGCAAACCAATGCAGGAATTTTTCTTTCCCAGTATAAGTATGCTTGTGACGTTCTTTGTCGCTTTCACATGGACGATTGTAAACCAACCCATTTTCTCTTCTAGTCTGGAGTCAAGCTTACTGCCACCTGTACTTTTCCCGAAGTTGATGCCACCCTGTACCGTCAGTTAGTTGGTAGCCTCTTATACTTGAATCATACCTGTCTTAATCTTTCCTTTGTTGTTGGTCTTGTTGCCCGATATATGCAAACACCCCATGAAATCCATTGGAAAGCAGCTAAAAGGATACTTCTCTATGTCCATGGTACAGTTTAGTTTAGGATACATTACAGTTCAGGGGACTCCTTTATTGGTTGGTTTCACTGATTTAGATTAGGTCGGCGATCCCGATGATCGAAAGTCTACTGCAGGTTATGTTTTCAGCCTTGGTTCAGGACGTGTCACTTGGGCCTGTAAGAAACAACAAGCTATTGCACTTTCTTTAGCAGAAGCAAAGTAACGAGCAACGATAAATGAAAGTTAGGAAGCCTTGTGGCTTCGACAGATCCTTTTAGGGTTTGGATTCTAGCAACAACATCTGACCAGCCTTTGGTGCGATAATTAGAGTGCCATCAATCTCGCCAAATACCCAGTTCAACATTAGCGTAGAAAACACATCAAGCTACACATGCACTTTATCAGAAATCTCATTCATGATCAAGTCATTGAAGTGCTCTTTTTCCCTACATAAGATCAAGTTGCAGACATTTTCACAAAGTCTCTTACAGAATCGAAGTTTTCCAAACTTCGATCTATGTTAGGAGTTCAAGAAGTTGTCATTAAGGGGGGATAGGCTCTAATGCCTCCTTCCTTCTTCTATTGTGTCAACATTGTAAATCCTTCAATCCTATCCCAAGTCATTCTTAATAGGGGATGTTAGGATATTTAGATACTTAGGAGTTAGTTAAGAACTACTTGGTCTAATGTCTCATTAGGTAACAATGTGTTTCTTAGTGTGTTTCTTTAGTATGCATTAGTATGCATTGTAGTTAGGAAATCTGATGGTCACGATATGTTCCTGACATAGAGTGATCCAATGGTTCATACTCTCCTCGATCTTAATGGCCATTTATCCATGGCTTAACACCTGATTGGTCCATGATATCTATTTAAATAGCATGGAGGGTCATTTTCCGATGATCGATTGTGAGAAAATCTCTTGTAAAATCTCTCTATAACCTTTTTATTTTGCATTAATAAAATGCTCCAAGTCGCCATGTTGGCTGGGGCCATGGATGTTTCCCTGTAGGGGTTTTACCACATGAAAACATTGGTGTGTTGATATTTGATCTAGTTATGTGAGTGGTTACTGAAGGTGTTCGTCCTTTGTTGGAATACCTGTGTTGTTGAACATGCATGAAGCATCATGTTTGATTATGGATTCCTCAAAGGTACATATTTCATTTAGAGAGTGCATTTTGATAAGATATTTAACCTCAATTTATAAAACATTGTAAAACTTTATACTGAAATGATTTTTTAGAAACCCTTTTGATGAAAAACACTTTTTTTTTTCACAAGAAAATTGTTCATTATATTAAGATATATAATCAGTACACATAGTCATGTTCACATTACAAAAAAAAACCATGCCTCTTTCCATCACTACCATCACTTCTACAAAACATAACTCAAAACCAAAAGGATTCCAGCTACCCAAGAGCCACCCCAAGAGCCACCAATGTGACTGCTTGAATAAAACAACTATAAAAAATATATGATAAGACCATCATGTCCGAAGCTTATGTAAATAAGTTCCATAATACAAACAAACTCCAAAACTTCAAAAAGGTCTCAAAACGCTAAGACCAATATAGAAAGAAACTAGTACATATTGATAAAAAAAATCGGTCCTTCTTGACCATCATTCCATTGATTGTTTGCAATGGGTCCAGTGCGCTCAGATAGTGCTTTTTTGGATAAAATATCCGTAGCCTGATTTTCTTCTTTATAAACATGGGCGATGATAATGATAGAAAAATATTTGATGAGGTCCCTTACCTGATCTTTCCAACATTCTACAGTAATGGCTTGCAAACAACCAATATTATTGAGCCAATCAATAATGATTTTGGAATCCCCAATGACATGGATATCTGTGATGGATAATCTTTGTGCCAGTGTAATAATCGCCCATGCAACCATAAGTTATGCTCTTGTATTTGTGCCACCACTGCAATTAAGAGTCCACATGTATTCCATATAATCATTTAGTTTAATAACACCCCCCACTCCACTTTGTTCCCCATTCCTCTATGTTGTTCCATCAAACCATCCAATAGTTATGTGTTGAGGCAGGGTATGGATGGAGTGTCAGGTAGTTTTTTTCATTTTATGGGAGCTATAACAGGCCATAGCAGCAATAGATACCATAATTACCTTTTCTGTAGAGGGAGCCTTTGTTTCAAATATAGCCAAATTCCTTTCTTTCCAAATGTTCCAACATATGAAAACAAGAAGAGTGCGATAACTAAAATGTTTTTTTGCCCAGAAATCGAAACATTCTCGAAGTGTGGTACCCAACCACCCAACAATCAACTTGTAATGAGATAATAACTTATCCCAAATATAAAAAGTGAATGGACAATCAAAAAAGAGGTGGAGTGTTGATTCCTCACTACCTTTACAGAGAAAACACAAGCCTGGGTTGTGCCAACCATGCTTGCACAAATTGTTCCATGTTAGTTGTTTGTCTTCGATGAGAAGCCATGTAAACAATTTGGTCTTTAAGGGACACTCTCAGGTCCATATTTTTTTCTACACATCCCCAATAATGTTCTCCCATAGCTCTGCTGATAAGGCATTATAAACATTCTTAGTGGTTAATAGGCTAGTGCAATCGTCGCCCGTTCATCTTAACTCATCCTGGCAGCTTGTATGAGATATACCCGATTCTATCAATCTTTGTCTATAAATATCCCATTCCATAGCCAGTTCTCCCACCAAACCCAGATCTATACTATCGAGCCAATTGGAACAAATAGTGCCTTGGACCAGTGCCTTTCTTGCTTGATAAAGAAAATAAACATGATTAATATTTAACAAAAAAATTTCACAGATTTGCGAGCTACAGGAGAAACAAAAAATATCTCTGGGATATTACGGATGACTCAAGAAGAGTGCACTCTGGTCAGGAAGCTATAAAGAATGAAGCTGCCTCTTACTTCAAATATTTCTTTAAGGAACCGGGGCAGACTACTATTCGGGCACAGCTTGAGAATATCATAATTTATTCAAAGTTGGTATTAGAGGAGGAACTCCCTTCTCTAGAGCAAGCCATATCCTTGGAGGAATTATCAATTGTTCTAAAAGGATTTTCCAAAGACAAGAGCCCTGGTCCAGATGGTTGGACATCCGAATTCTTCCTTTTCTTTTTTGATTTGGTGGGACATGATCTTATGGCTATGGTTGAGGATACTAGAATCCGGGGTGAAGTTATCCGACCGATAAACTCCACCTTCCTTTCTCTTATTCCAAAATCCAACCGTCCATCATCCTTTGAGGATTTTTGTCCCATTTCCCTTTGTAACCTTGTGTATGAGATTATTAAAAACTTATTGCGAGGAGAATTCGGCCTATTCTTTCTCGATCTTTGTCGGAAGCACAGTTGGGGTTTATAAAGGGCCGTTAGATAATCGATTCCATTGGAATGACACAGGAGTGCCTACATAGCATTAAATCCAAGAAACTACATGCGGTTATCTTGAAATTGGACTCAAAAAATGCATATGACTGTACAAATTGGGATTATATTAGATTGATGCTTCTTCACTCTGGATTTGGTCATCTTATGAGTGAATTCTGCTACTTTTTCTATTTTAATAAATGGCGAAGCTACAAATTTCATAAGCAGTGAGAGAGGTTTGTGCCAGGGATGCCCCTTGTCTCGAGTATTGTTTATTATGGTGATGGAGGGGTTGAGCCTTTCCTTGGGAAAAATGCTATCAGAAGGGCATTTGACGGGTATTAAAGTCTCATAGTTGATAAGAATTATACACCTCTTGTTTCTGGATGATGTGCTAATAATTTCAAATGCCTCCCTCACAGAATGGCAGGAAATTCGTTCTCTTTTATATACCTTTTGTGGTGCCTCTGGGTTGGAGATCAATGTTTTTTTTTTTTACAGAAACGGTTAATGGAGATTTGTATTAATAACATTGGACATGCCATTGGGTTCGATACATCGATAAAGATTTGCTTGAAAACTAGAAAACTACTGCCTGAAGGTCCTAACTCATTACAAAGTTATGGAAATAAAACTATTTCAGCGAGCCTAAACGGCTCCGCGTTATTACATCATTTCTTGCTTGGATTTTTTCTTTTCTTTTTTGACACTGTTTTCCAATCAATACTTTGGTCCATAGATTGACTTTCCAACGGGTCCAGAGGGTCTTCCTCATCGGCTAGATCTGCCCAACGTGAGGTCTGGGGTTCTAGCCGGGTGGGCAACTTGGGAGTGGCTTCTGCCGGAGCTTCCCCCTTAGCAGGGGGCTTGGTTTCAGCTTCAACTTCTGCTTCTTCTGCCACTTCCTGGGCCTTGATTTCAATGCGCGATTCCGATGGTGCCCCCGTCCACCAGGTTGGTCTTTGGTTTTTGTACGACCTTTTTTCCCGGGCTGTTTTCCACAGCTACGGGCTAAGTGCCCTGTTTCAAAGAAGTTCCTACACCTGAAGCTGAGATTCTCATAGTCGAGGATTTGGGTCCTGGAATAGTCCTTGCCTTGAAGAATTATTTCAGTTGGGAAACCTTTGGAGAAATCCATTTCAACACAAATTCGAGCAAAGGTGGAGCGGGCTGGCTTGGAGTCCGGAATTCTGCAGAGGAACTTGCCGAGGCCATTGCCAATCGCTTTAAGAGACTCATCCCCCCAGAAATGCAGGGGCAAGTATGGAAGTCTCACCTAGACTGGAGCTGAAGAGATATAGTTTGTGGATGGATCGAAGACAGGGGTCCATGGTTGCATGGACAGGCCTGCTCTGCCCCAGAACCACGGCCCGACGTTAAACACTTTGTCTCTGTCGCTTGTAGATTCAAAAACTGCTATAAAAAACCCCTTTGCACAAGGGCAGGTGATGACTTCTCCCTCTAAAAGCGGGTACCATTCGAAAGAGATCCATGAGAGCAGATCCGACAGATTAGGCCAATAACCGTTAAATCTGCAAACTAGTGCATGCTTATTGTAATGGCAAGCATGAGTTAGGGCTTCCTTTGGCATTTGAACTGAGACTGCAGGAGCTTCTGGAACTGCTGCATGCAACCTGGTTGGTCGACCTTGACGAGAGGTAGCCTCAGGGCCCACTGCATGCATACCCGGGAGCAATCTCTGGCAAGAAGACACCTCTTTAAAGGAGGGGGCTGGAACTAGCAAGATCTCGTCCGTCGGAGCACCAGGGGTCGTGCTTGCATTAGAGGGTAGCCCAGAAGAGAGAGCCGCGGCCAAGGAAGGGAGGCCAGTATCCGCCGCCGCAGCCGCACCAGGAGGGACGCCTCTTTGATTTGATGAGATCGGGGAGGTCACCATTGGAAGTTAGCTGAGCAGGCAGGGAAAGCTACGCCCGCTGCGTTGGAGGAAGGGGAGGGCAGGAGGCCTCAGGTCCAGTGACCTGCGGGAGATCCAGGAGCGTGTGAGCTAGGGTTCGAATAACAACTGAGATAATATGTTACTAAAGGAGCAGTTGTTGAAAAGCCTTGAAGAAAAGGAAAAAAAAATCGGGCTGGAGATCAATGTTAACAAGTCAACCTTCCATCATTACGGTGCTTTGAAAGTCTTTCTTGATAATTTGACTGTTGTGTTTCACTTTGGTGTTACGAGTCTTGAAGAAGGGTTTAATTATCTATGCCTTTTCTTAAAGATAGATTGATATAAGGAGGCGGATTGGCTATGGCTGACTTAGAAATATGAGAACAGAATCATACATTCATGTAATCGATTCTTATCAATGGGTGGCAGATATGTTTTGATTAAGGTTGTGTTAGAAAGCCAATTGGTATACTAGTTGGCTTTGGCCCATATACCAAATTCGATTTTGAATCAATTTGGCAAGTTGGTTTTTTCCTATTTGTGGTCAGGGGCGAAAAACATTCTTCCTTTCACTTATGCAAGTGGAATACCATAGCTCGACCAACAAAGTATGGTGGATGGGGTATCATAAATATTTTATGTTTTTTGAGAGCATTAGCTGCAAATCTCTTTGGCGTGGTTTGATGTATCCAAGTATTTGGCATCGGGTCTTGAAAGACAAATATTTGTTGCATTTAACTGTTATTTCTTAGTTGTGCACTGTCGATCCTTCGATTCCAACTGGATCACCAACTTGGAGAAACTTGTGGAATGCATTACCTTTGTTGTTGCACTGGTTGGCTTGGAAACCAGGGGCATGTTCTTCCATCTTAATGGGTATGGATGAAAAGCACTTGAATTTTAAAAGTTATGATAGTTACATGGATTCTAGAGCATAAATAAAATATAATTCAAATTAGAGAGGGGGCCTTGGACTTGGGATGTATCTCAAGGAAAAAGAAGAGAAAATCCAAAAAGCAAGAAATGAGAATGAATGTACCAAATGATATAAAGTAGAGACTGGTTGTAGGTATTGTGGAAGGTCTACAAATACCACAAACTTTTGCAAATATTGTAATAAAGACCCAAGAATTGCTCATTCTTTATGCTTGAAAGTTTATGTTATTATTTCCATATATGTTTTGTCGATATAATTTAAATGTGTGCACCAAATTACTAAAAATGTAAGTAGGGGATATTATTATATAAATGGAATTTATAGTTTTTCTATATGAGTATAAATTTGAAAAAAAATAATAATATTTAAAACTTTAATCAATTTCCATGTCTCACTATAAGAACAAAAAAATGATTTACATTTTAAACAACTTGCATGCTCTATATTAAAAATAGAAGCATATGTTTTCATGTATTTTCACTTTGTCTTTCTATGGATTAACTAAAAGTATTCAATGTGGATAATCATTGGATGTGGAATTTAATTTACATCTTTCAATGGATTAACTAAAAGTATTCAATGTGGATAATCATTGGATGTGGAATTTAATTTACATCCAATGAGTCCCACATGTAATAATTCTAGTAAAACTACGCGAAGAGATATTGAAAATACATGAAATTATATGTTTATAATTCCCCCTAAATTCATTAATTTAAACTTCCAATAGAATTTAACACCAAATTTTCATAACTAAGAATGCATGGAATTTATTTTAATTCCTTGTCTTACTTGTAGGAGAACGTTACGAGATTAAATTGGATTCAATGATAGAATATAAATATGTTGAACTATAATTTTGTTATTATAGTTTAAGGAATTAATTTTGTTATCATAGTTTAAGGAATTAAGGTTCATGGAAAATCAAGAAAAATGTTAACGATAAAACAAAATAGTTGTATATAAAGACACTTGACCCATGTTTAACCCACACATTAGTAACATGTTTAACCCACACATTAGTAACATGTTTAACCCACACATTAGTAACTTGAGTTACAAATTCTTGCTAGTAAATTGTTATCAACCTAATTTTTCTCACCTACTTTGTTATAATTAATTTCAGCCTTACACATCATTTTGTTAGCCATTAGCCCTCATTTCCATCATTTACATTGTCACATGACCTTAATTTTGTCAACAGTAATGTTAAACATCTAAGTTTGACCAAAAATATATCATGCATAATTTGCCAAATTTTATGCACACGGGGTGTGCATTTATGCTTTAAAAATATATGCATTATCCCTAAAGAAAAAACAAAAAATTATTATTATTGACTCATTAATGTTGTGTTCCTTCCAAAACTGATATAGTGGCCTAAAGTAAACCTTACAAATCCATTATTTCCAAAAATAACCGTTTATCTAGTCTTCAATAATTATCCTTATCCCACTACTTCATTAATACAATGAAATCATTCACTTTGAATATAGATTTAGAAAAGGTCCACTTATTCTACTATAAATAAATCCATTGGGATCACTCATCTAGACATCCACACACTGCAAGGTTGTGCTGCCAAAATTCCTCTAGAAAGAATAAAGAAAATTATGCCTAGTTCCTTCTACCATTGAAGAATATGATTTCTACCATCAAAATCTTGGAGTGGAGAACACAAGGAGGAAAAGTGTAATAGACTCACCTACTATCATGAAATTGAAAACACCCCACACATATAAAATGAACCAAGGGGAAACAAACCCATAATTTAACATGCATCTAACAACATATTTTAAAACATGAATGTAACTCTTAAAAAAAAACAAAAAACACACAACATTCATATAAAAATATTTACACAACAGAATTAACATCATAAAGAATAACATAAAACTCATCTATTTATAAAGTAACTAACTGGTTGTCTATGAAGGACTTTCTTCCCATCCATAGGCTTGTTGTTCATTTTCTCTCAACAACAAGCCACCCTTGAGCTAAGCCTATGAGTCCACAAGGATATATTGCTTTCTTAGTATTCCACTCTCTACAATCAGTAGCCCAAAACTCAGGTTCTACTCCAACAACAGTTACAATCCACCGACTCTCTTCCCCACAACCTGCACAACCCAAGGAATGGGATCCCCCTTCACTGCACATAGTCCCTCAGACCTTCACACTTCCCTCCAGGGCTCCAGTGCACTTAGTTGGCTAGGAAGCTCATATATGGGGACTCGAGGAACTCTGAGCTGCTCCAGGAGTGTTCATAATAGCCTTCACAAGGCTCTTGAGCCATTTCCTCAACAAGAAATTCTCCATAGTCACACAACCCATTTTTATAGGAACACAGGCCATATTTACAACATAAACACAACCCAATAATGGTTGCCTTGAATCACATCATGTTTGGTGCTCTTTCCAAAACTCATCTCATCTCTTGTTTCCCAAAATAAAAATGAAAAATATCTCCTCTTTTTCCATTCGAATTTCCTTTTCTTCCATGCATGTTGACTCCCACACTCCACAATGTTGATTTTATTTCATTCCCATGCTCCCAATAACTATGGGATGTGACTTCTCACACCCACCGTCTTACACAAATTCAAGGTTTGAGTTTCTAATAAGTCAAAGGGAGGATTATATGGTAATGGCACATTAGCTTAGGAAAATGACGTGGGTTTCCCTTAGATCCCCCCTTTAGCCCCCTCTCTTGTGGAATCATAGCCCCCCATCGTTTTTGTCCCTCTCATATCACATCTAGGGATTATTATTTTTATTTATTATTTCAATGTACATAATATACAATTCACCTCCCGACCATATTAATCAATATGGGATCTTCACCCCAAACATATTGGCTCACCAGCCTAAATCACATTTATACAATTGCATTTTAACTTGTGGGGATTGAAACTAGGGATGTTACAAAAAGGACCCTCCTTCAAGGTGGCTTTGGAGCCCACTTAGCTTCATCAACTACTTTGAGGTGTATAATTTGTAAGTTTTGTTGTTTTCATTTGGCAATGAAGTCATTTATACTCTGTATTGTATCTGATGCTTTGGATATTGTTATTTAATTTATTTTCTACAACAAGAAGTAGAGTAGAGAATCATTTCTTTATGTAGTACTTAAATAAAAAAAACTATTAAGTAGGTATTTTAGGTACAGATTAGTCACAAAAAATCAATAGTATAATGGCAACTCCACTAGTGATGAACCATGTTTTTTCATCCTTGGTTGTGTGTGCGCCCCATTATGATTTTTATGGTAGGTTGTTTTCTACTTGTTGTATCCATACTTTTTAAATGACTTAGGGGGGAAACCCTTTCTTTCAGCCTTAGCCATGAGTTTATTTTCTACCTTTTAAGATTCCATTGACAACATGGTTTTTCTTCCTTAAACCATGCAGTCACACTTTTTTTTAGATTAACTATATTGTTGCAAATTTCTGAAATATTTATGTGGCATATTTCAATTTTTTGGTTTTTTACTATCGATATGTTTCTTGAATTTACCTAGTCTATTTGCATAGTTTCTACTTATGTTTAACATCATATCACCATTATTTTTTGAAGTTTTTCTTTTAGACATTGTAGGTAAGGAAAATGATTTTACTCCTAGTACTTGCTTCTTTTAGGGTTCTAAACCTTGCCCTATTTTTGTTTCAACTTTTGTCCTAGATTTCATTCTTGATTGATTCTTTCCCTTTTATTTGCTTAAAATTACATCAGTATTTTCTTTGCAAATATTAGGCTTAAATTAATAGTTTATTTTGATTGCATTTTTCAACATCTAGATCCCTTATTGATCTGAAATGATCTTTTAAATGACTTGGTTACGTATTTTGCATGAGTTGATTTACCAGTTATAAATTAAAGAGAAGAAGAAGGAGTTTTAATGAAAGAATGTTGCAGCCATCATAAAGAATACAGAACAAAAAATGAGCATTAAGAACAACAAACCATAACTCCAAAACTTGTTAACGGAGTTCGACAAAGTTGTTTGCGTCTCCGGACCTATCTTCAGTGGGGGAGGCTTTCTTATTAATATTCAATGCTTCAAAAGTACATCATAATTACATCAATTTGTTCTCTGACTGACACAACAATGTTTTTCTCTGTCTTAGGAAATCAATGCAATAGACGACACTGAAAAAGGTGGAGTAGAACTCCTATAAATGGCCTTCAAAGCTCTGATACTCATTTGGCATCCCTACATAAAAATGGCTTACTCTCTACAACTTGGCATCATTCTATTGTTATGAACTTGAAAAAAGGATTGGTTTAAATAAAATTTGAGTTTGGTATTAGATCCCAACTTATCCCCAAGATCTGGACTCAATTTAGGCTCCAGATCCTCAAAAAATGGTCAAAATCCCATTAAAACATCCCAAAAATCATTAAAAAATCCAACTATATAGTTGAAAATCCACATTTGGAAAATATATGGCACGCGCCCTCTAGTATTATGCTCCTGGTCCTATGGAAATCCATGTTTTCGGGTACCAAGGCCAAATGTAAGGTGCCTTGGTCGATAGGTAGCCCCGGCCGACCGACGTTAAACCCCAAAACCTCGCACTACACAATTTTATATAGACCCTTTGCCACTTGGATAACCAAGCAACACATCCACCTTGGTGGCTAACACGTGGTGGTTAGGTCATTGCTTTGCCGAGAGATACATTGTTCGAACCCTACGAAGGTGCAACCAACTTTTAACTCGACCCTTTTTGGCCTAACTCAGGGTGGCATGTGGCACCACTGTATTGGGCCACGTGTCACCCTGCCACTAGATCGTACCAAACTAGTCAGCTGCACAGTCACCTACCAGTCATCCTACATGGTCAGAACACCTGCCACGTGTCACGCCCAAAGGAAGCCACCTATCTTCCAGCTTAGGACCATACTGCCATGTGTCTATCTGTCACTGGGCCACATGGACTGTATTTCCATGTGTCAGTTCCATACAATGCCACATGTCAAGTTTTTGCTGGTCCAAATCATTCCTGAAAATGACAAATCTGAATACCACGTGGAACGATATCATGATATCATGATATATTTCGCATACAGAGTCCATTCATATCATGCTATCTTTTGCATATAGAGTCCATTCATATCACGATATCTTTCGCATACAGAGTCCATTTTCGAAAAAGAATATACTATCAGAATCAACACGACGAGCACTACGTGGTGGAACTAGTTTCGTCTGAATATGAGAACTTTGAATTTTTGGCATTTTTGGATCCATTTGGATCACACCTCCCCACTGAGACCTTTTGGTCCTCCAAAAGGATAGTAACCAGACATCAAGTGTGAGATAGGCCTCCCCACTTGTCCTTTGTCTATCAAATTTGTCCTGTGCACTTGTCGCATCACAATCAATTGCAAAACAACCATAATCACTGAACACATATTGTTAGCCATTTGCATTTGTTCACATATTTATGAACCCACTACCATCCATGTAGAAAGCATTAGCAATGATAACCATATCATAAACATGATTGAAAATGAACCAACATGTATGTTCTTCTTTACAGTTCAACACGACAAAAACTCATCTTGAAGTAGTATGGCTAGATATACATGCTAAGGTCATTTTACTTTCATGCTTAAGATTAACTGGTACAATTATAGGTGTATTTCTTGCATAAGATACCTTATTTAATTGTTCCATTGTAAACAGAGATTTATTCCCTTTGATATGATGAGCATGCACAACATATTTTGTCCCTTCTTTAGTTAAGTGATATTGATTATGTTCCCTGAAGAAAATTGATTTGTGATCATATAAATAAGGGATACCCAAGATCATTCCACATGCCTCTAGCGATACTACATCACATATTACTTCATCCACAAACTTAGATGTAATTGAAAACTTTATGACACATTGCTTTGTTATGGGAAATTTGTCATTTTTGGTTATCCAATTTAGTGAATAGGGTTTGTGATGCATATTAGTTTTAATCCCAATTTCTTAACCACTTCTTCTGAAATTAAGTTAGCTTGTGATCCACTATCCAACAAAGTATCAATCTTCATATGTTTCATAATGACCCTTATATGAAACAATTTACTTCTTGAATCAAAACCATCACCAATTTTACCTATGTAACACACCTGACCCTTGAGTACCCTTTCTAGGGATGGCGCATCAAAATTTTTCTTACTCTAATCATCTCGAATCATATCTCCAAGGTCTTCCTCCTTCTTCGACTCACCCATGGATTTCTAATGATTGTTACTGAGCTCTAATCTGCCCTTTGGTTTGTAAGTTATGGCCTTTCGAAGTTCTTCGAGCATCATTAGTTGAGGGACACGTGGATCCATCTCATTAGTAGCATCCTTAGGTTACTACCTCCCGCAAGGAAGGTCTATCCACTGTCCAATCCAATGACAAGACTTAATCCTCATCCAACACACATGCTGGAGAAGAATTCGGCGTTCAACACTGAACGTCCATTTTTCTTATTGTACGCATGTTCTCTGGAGTCGTGAATTCCTGGTCTCCCAAAGACATAGAATCTCGCCACGTGGCTTCGGCTTTTGGACCTTTCAAATTAACCTCGACACTATATTCCAAATCTATGGAGTCTCAAAGTCTCGAACTCTCGAAGGGTCCCGAAGTCTAGCCATGTGGCTCCAGCATTTGGGACTTTCAAATTACACTCAAAACTGTATTCCAAACCTCCGAAGTCCCGAAGTCTCAGAATCCCGAAGGGTCCCAAAATCTCACCACGTGGTGTCATGCTAGATGCAGAGGCAAGTACTGGTGGGTCCCAAATACCCCTCTCACTAATTGGACCAAACAGGTGAGTGCCAGAGTTGACACATGGCAACGTAAAGATGACACATGGCCCCTACAGTGGGCGACATATGTCATGTGTTAATGGGCACATAGGGTCCGTGAAACGTATGAATCTAGGTGACACGTGGCATGTCAAATGTGGGTCCACGTCACCCTGGGTGACATCAACATGCCACGACACCCCAGAATGATCGCCTTCCAAGCCCTTTGATCTCGCGGTCAAGGTGTGCCCACGCCACCACTGGATCTACGACCTCTGTTACTGCCTAACATCGGCGTTCGGGGGATCCATGGTGTGACTTCCTACTTTCTTTCAGAGTTTTCAGTGTTGGGATGACCATGGTCTAGATCTGATAGTGATGGGGGATCCCAAAATGTCCTTAGATCTACGAATGCATCACTTCGCGAGTTTGACATTCGAGGGTTCTAACTGCTCAATACTCCTTTTCTCCCAGAGTAGCACTTTGTCGAAGTGTTACACGCAAATCCTTCCACTGGTGGATCAAAAGGTTGGGAGGGGTTCTCCATGGAGTCCCCATATCAACGAATTACAACTCTAGCTCAGGGGTGCCTTGATCGCGGTATTAGGCCACTCCTAGAGGGACACCAGTCAACCCAGAACTCATTGGCAAGATACGTAGCACATGCCTCAGGTCATCGAGATACCTTTTCTCTATCACAAAGCCGCCACACATGGAATAACCATCACTTGACACGTGGACCCCCATGCTCTCCCAATCTGATACACAAATCCCCATGAACAGACAACTGAGAGGGATCCCAAAGAATCCAAAGATCGACGATCCACAATACTTTGCAACTACGACATTCATAGGTTTTGGTGTTATGACGCCTTTCCTCTCCCGAAGCGGTCAATGTCAGGCTGACTACGACGTAGATTCAATGGTTGTGATAGTTCCCAGGTGTCCTCAAATATACAGCCCGCGTCACTTCATGACTCCGACATTCGAGAGTTTTAGCGGTTGTGAAGTTATAACATCCCGAAGTTCCGAACTCCCAGGGTCCCGAAGCCAATCAGTGCTTAGGTCCTCTCAGACTTATCAAAGGGTTCTAGGGTCTTGGTCATATGTCACTTAATCATGTTCCATAGGCTACACTCATAGTTCTTGTCCAAGAATTTGTTAAGGCCACGAGCATGAGTCTGTGGTCTCTTCGTCGATTGGTTTGAAGGACGTGTCTTCCATTCATTGACTTAAGTTCTACGACAGCCAAAAGTATTATTCGACCTGTGTAGGTACCATGAACTCTTTCCTAAGTTCATTTAAAGACCCATGTCTATTAGTCCTTCTATGGCTACGTATAGGTAACTAGGAACCATTCAAAAAAATGGGTCCTCATAATAACCATAAGCATTTTTATAAATAATCATAAAACGTAAAGTTTAAATCATAGACATTCAAATCATACATTTAAATTCAAGTTGACAGAGTCTATGGAATACTTATCTATTAGAGTTGATATTCGACCAACTGAGTGTGGGTGTTCTCCTTTCCACCCAACCATAGGCTCAGAGGCATTCATTCTTAGCACTCTGTCCACCCCCATGCAAAGCCATGATATCACTAGGGAAATTTTGTAGTTTCTCAGAGACTCTCTCTCTCTATTAAAAAAACTCTTGCAATTCGTCAAATATTCTCTCTCTCTCTCTCTCTCTCTCTCTCTCTCTCTCTCTGTCACAGCCTTCACGAGGTTTATTAGATGCTCCCTCAACATCAAGCTCATGATATTATGTTCAGGTCATGTCTTCTGCAAATTCTCAGAGATCCTTTTTCTTGTTCTATCCAACAACCAGAACAACTTATCAAGCTTCCAGTTCTTCTTCTCAGCTGAAGAGCCTCACACACTCTTCCTCTTTTCTTCTGCATATCCTGGTTGTGCATTTCCTTCGGTCCATCTCTTTCTTGTCTACCTTCGTGTGTATTATTTCATGCCTTTCTCCTCCTTAGGAAGGGGTTCTATACCTGTCATGTTCCTTATGTCAGAAGGAAACTCGGGTCAGTCTGGGTCTACAGTAAAAACTTCCTTCTGTGGTACTTCGGGCTGATAGTTTTTTGTCTCCCCAGCTAGACCCTCCATGATTCCATTCATTGGGGTGGTTGATGTTTCAACCACTAGTCCTTTTCTTATTAATTGATTTCTCCTTGGGATTAGGATGAGGCTTATTATTTCAACAAGGAGAAATTTGGGTCATTTTGACATAATGAATCCTCTCCATAGTTTCCCCACTCTTTTCCTCTAGTGATATCATGGACAATACTTAAAGGATTCACACCCACAGTCAGTCATTGGAAATATACACAATAATACATTTTCATTATTCCCATGCCATAGCTTGGTGGTCATAATTAATGATTAATTACAAGTTGGGGGAAACAGGGGTGTTACAACCCCCTCCCCCTCAAAAGGAACATTGTCCTCGGTGTTCCTTCTCAGTAACACCTATCACGTCTTTGTCATTCAGTTGTTTTAGAAATATTGATTCTCTTTCTTGGTCAATTCCTTTCTAGACTCTTGGCCTTCATCACCTGCCTTCAATAATCTTGGACAACAAGCATATTAATCACAATTTCATGTGGAAACATTTCATTGTTGTGCAAAATTCAAGAGGAAAATTTTCATAAATCTAGCACAATACTTATCTATGCAGTTCATGGATTCACATCCACATGGTTGTCTTGTTATCTTAGCTCACTATTTTTCATAGACATACTCATTATGTGCATGATCCCAATCAATAGTTATAATAATTATCAAAGTCTCCTCTTCCTTGCGGCCACTCACCCTCCAGGACTAGGATTAGGCATCCCCTTCTCTTCTATACAGTCCCTCAAGTGATCCATCTTGCCTTGCCAGGGATTTCTCACACATGAAGAGTTCTAAATACTTCATTGAGCCTTACAGTTGAGGCGTCCCTAAAAAATTTTGTACTGAGGCATCCCTCCGACTTGTGTTTCCACAACACAACATCTTCTAGGGAGATCATGACTTACCACATGGTTCTCATGTCTCAACAATAGCTTTTTTCATGCTTTCCAGCTTGAAATCCTTCACCTGTTCTCCCTATATAGATCTTTTTTGTCTCACTTGTATCTCAAGTATACATAAATTATGAGAAATTATCATCAATTTCAAATTCATAATTTTCTTTCAAATTTGTTACCCACATATTTCCAAATTCCACATTTATTTTCATATCTGTTCTGCACAAGAACCAGATTCACAAGTATGGGACTTTCCTTCCCATAGAATTTTATCTCAACAAGAAATTGGTCGTCCTTATGGGCTTGCAACACTGCCATATCCAAGACCCTTTTCTTCCTGTAATTTCAACATTCCTCAGCCAAACGAATTGTTAGTTTCCATGCACATTATATTTTCAAAACTGTGCATACTAACAGTCCAAGTCATTTTCATCCATTCAAGGGTATAGACAAAAAGGAAATATCGTTATTTACATATCATCCTTTCAACATACTAAATTTTCCAAATACAATTCAAATATCAAATGACTTTAATCAATGTGCCAATATTCATGGTCACAATCATACCCAATGCACCCTTGCATTGATTTCAAGTTTGCCAAACTTTATAACAAGCACTTTTCCATGGCGTGTTGGAGATTAACCAACCTCTTCATCATATGCCTTATTCATTCTCGTTCATTATTGCAACAGGATTGTGCTTCCTGTTACATGTTGATCATGATCCCAAATCAACACATATGAGACTAAAAGTTTCTCTTGAATGCACCCAAGAATTCTTCCTTCATTAGTAACGAGGGTGCCAACACTCATGGCCACCCAAATTTTCTTTTCTTTAACAACTACACCATTCAAGTGGAGTATTAGAAGGTCCTCCTTCTTTAATGGGAAATCCATTGTCTTCCCTCTTATGAAAACATGCATTTCCCCAACGCAATCCATGCAATGTGCAAACTATGAGCACCTTTATTCCCAATCTCCCTAGATTGGTTATTGTACCCATGGTACTCCTTACTCATGCATTTTCTTGCAAGGATTATAACTCATCCTGGACTGGCATAGACTCCCTCTCTCTATTATTTAGATTCTTCTTTCTTGAATCTTACCCTACTTGGGTAGCAATGGCACATAATAGCCACTCAAAATTATTCGCATATCAGTAAGAAATTAAAATACTCCAGAGGATATTCTTACCAAATCCCTCCATACTTATGCCACACAGGAATGAATATTTTTATACATGTTCTGGCTGCTAGCACCTTTTTTTCTGAATTTTACCTCATCAGTAGTTCTCCATGGGCTCCCAAAGTCCCTTCAACAATCTTTCAACAACAACCTTCTTGCATTTATCCTTTATCAGAGGTTATCTACCATTGGAAACTGCCATTTCCCAAAATCTCCAATCATTTATTATACATGACATACATCACAAATATATATATATATAT
>ML783561.1:140332-151964 GCA_009831015.1 Picea engelmannii | reverse complement strand
ATGTATCATAGCATTTAAATTAATAAAACATTTTCAGATAATCCTCAACATATATCTATGCACTCTACCACATTACTCCTTAATGTGTTAGCTAGTGCAATCACAACCCAATTTCAATTGTATTCTTTAATCATACAACCATTAGCATCCTTATGCCAAAACACTTACTTGCATTAGTAAAACAATCTCGCGTACCAGAGAAATACAATGAACAACAAGGAAGGGGTCAAGGAACTCTTCCTTTGTCCAAATCCTTCTACACAACCCTAGACTTTCAGTCCAATTGAGTTATTTTTTTCCAAGGCCTCACTGCCCTTACTTATCATGGCTTAACCAAGCCTATTCATTCAAACTTACTTATCTATTTATTTCCCTTTTTCCAGCTGTACTTGTTTCCACAACTACTCTTCTAAGGCTTACAACTTTATTAAACAATTCAGAGTTTTCGGGGCGAGAAAAGTATCCCCCCTTTTCTCATTTGCTTATGCAATCTACTCCATGTTGGGATCTTCCTACTCCTTCCCTTGAGAATCCTTGGTTAGGTTCACCTCAACCTTCTTGGTAAATCAACATGATACAACAACTTTATTATTGCATATCCATCACTATCTTTGATGGCCTCAACCTTGAGTTAGCTTCATTTGTTTACCAAATATTCCATAAGGAATATAAACATGAATCTTTGTTATGCATCCAGATTATTTATCCACACATGTTCCTTGTTTGGTTAACTTACATCCATGATGCACTTAACCACATGCATAATCATAATCCTATGTGTTTATACCATAGGTATATTTTGCAGCTCACATACATCTTTACATTAAAATCATTTAATTGATGATTGTTCACAATTGTTCTCATGCGGTCCTCAAAGGCGTAATTATGTTGCCTTTTATCGCGACACCAGAGCATCCTTGCTCATTTACTCTTTCATCTATGTATACTATCCTTTCCTGGGGGAATGGAGCACATTCCCCTTAAGCTATTATTCAAAACAAAAATTTCATGACTCTTCATAATAAAGTCAACCATGCATCCATGGTATTCATTCAATCTGGGCAAGTAAAATTATTACCTTACATTTCACTCATACATCATACATGTGCATCATTTTCACATTTAACATCATTCATTCATATCTATTCAGTATTAATATTGGTCCTTATATCAAGAAACCTTACGATGCATTAAATCCATGCACTCAGGCATAAATAAACAGAGCTAAACATTCATCATGCAAGCTCACTGCTTGCACCTTTTCCATGTCACTCATAAACATGGGCATATCAAACTTTTAGAGCCTTCTCCCAAGGATCTTCCAATCATTCTTATGACAAGTCTCATAGAGACACTCAATATGGAGCTTCCCTCTCAGTTGAGAGCTTGTAGTCATATTATTCTGTTAAGGTCCTAACCCGCACATAGGTAGATCAATATATTTAGATGTAATAAAGGTCAATATTAAGAAGGTCTTTCAATAAAATAGAATAAGGAGGATGTAAGAAGACCTAATAGAAGCTTCCGCTTCTAGAAGGATCTTCCTCTAGATGCTTCTCTTGATAGACATATTTAGTATAAATAAGGGTCGAGGGTATGAAAACCCTAGCTTGGAGATTATTGTAACAGAGAACTGCTCAATTGGAGGTTGCCCCCTCGAAGAGGCCTGTGAACATTGCTTTTTGAATCAAAGTGCTATTTCTGTTGTTGTTCTTATATCATTTCTGTGTTATTGTGGAGATTATGCTGGATATATTACTGTTATTCTGCCATTTCTAGCATTTTATTTCTGTTCTGCATATTTATTATATCTGGTATCTTGCATATTCTTTTAAGCATGTATACATATATTTGTATATATGTAGGTGCATCGCTTGCACCTCTCTACCTCATCCATCCACATTGATATTTTTGTTTTAATCTTAGTGTTCTTTAGCGAGAGGTTACAATCAATCATATGACCAGTCTCACAGTCATAATTCATACTGATGTTTCCCTCTCTTCATGGCAACAACCAACAAGGGTCACATTTTCCCTTTCTACTGTAAAACCTCCCATAGTTTAGAATTCAGATGGGTAGTTATTTCATCACTAAAGGCAGTAGAATCACCATTTCTAGTCTCTTTTTCATGCCTCAGTTCACTCTTGGTCAACGGATCTCTACAGGGGAATGTTTTCCTAAACTCCCTCTTATGGATATTTGAGTGTACCAAGCCATATTTGTATGGTTACCATCCACCTATGGATGCCAACTTGACCCATTGGTCATCTAGAAGTGTCCCAACACTTCCTCTTCCACATCCAAGATCATCATTTCATTAATTCCTTCCTCCTTATCCTCATAAGGCACTATGTACTCAACATGATCAACCTTTTACTTATGCTTCCATATTCAAATCATCACTAACCATATGATCTATGAAATCACCATATTTTTCACTCAATGATAGGTTATAATAAGTATATATATGCATGTCATATGCATGCTCTATATTTGCGATATTCATTTCAACATATTTTCATGCACCAAGCATTATACCCCTCGGCATAGTCCCACTTTTGTAGGAATAACTATCATTTCCTGAAATAAATGATAGGATTATTCTGCCACATTCTAGCATGATTCAATCTTGTTGGGTAACATCCCAACTAAATTTTAATCTACACTCTTTTCCTCACGAAACTTATGCAGATAATTTTTGTACAAAAATTATACTCTCGACATGCTCATCTTGGCCTTGGTAAACTAGTCTTATGACTGTTCCCTGATCCATCCAATATTGTGTTTGAACCCTTCTCTTCTAGATGGGGTAGGTCAGGGTGCTCTCTCCCTTAACATTTTCTAAGAAAGAAAATATACTCACTTGACTCTTTTGTGAGCCCAAGCAGGCCAAGTGTTGTTTCCCGCTCCGGTACCAATTTGTAACACACTCAGCCCTTGAGTACCTTTTCTAGGGATGGCGAATCAAAATTTTTCTTACTCTAATCATCTTGAATCATCTCTCTAAGGTCTTCCTCCTTCTTCGACTCGCCCATGGCTTTCTAATGACTATTACTGGGCTCTAATCCAGCCTTTGGTTTGTATGTTATGGCCTCCCAAAGTTCTTCAGGCGTCATTAGTTGAGGGCCATGTGGCACCCATGTGGATCCACCTCATTAGTACATTCCCAGGTTCCTACCTCCCACAGGGAAGGTATATCCATTGTCCAATCCAATGGCAGGACTTAATCCTCATCTAACACATAAGATGGAGGAGAATTCGATGTTCGACATTGAGCGTCCCTTTTTCTTACTGTATGCATGTTCTCTGGAGTCTTTAATTCCTGGACTTTTGAAGACCAAAAATATCTCCACATGGTTCCAGCCTTCAGGCATTTCAACTTACCCTCAACACTATATTTCAAACCGCCAGAGTCCCGAAGTCCTAGACTCCTAAAGGGTCCCAAAATGTTGTCACGTGGCTCCAGCCTTCAAGCCTTTCAACTTACCCTTGAAACTGTATTCCAAACCTCCGGAGTCCCAAAGTCTTGAACTCACAAAGGGTCTCGAAATATCGCTATGTGGTGTTGTGATAGATGCGGAGGAAAGTATCGGTGGGTCCCAAATAATATTCCCACCAATTGGAGCAAACATGTGAGTGCCAGAGGTGACACACGACAAGTTAGAGATGACACATGGCCCCTAAAGTGGGTGTCACATGTTAATGGGCACATAGGGTCCATGAAACGTATGAATCTAAGTGACATGTGTCACATCAAACGTGGGTCCACGTCACCCTGGGTGACGTCAGCATGCCACGTCACCCCGGAATGATCTCCTTCCAAGCCCTTCAATCTCGCGGTCAAGGTGTGCCCATGTCACCCGTTACTTTGTAACTTTGGTGTTCGAGGGATCCTTGGTGTGACTTCCTCCCTTCTTCTGGGGTGGTCAACATCGGGCTGACCATGGTCTAGATTTGATGGTCATGGGAGATTTTGAAACTTCCTCAAATCTATGGCTGTGTCACTTCATGAGTTCTTCATTCAGGGGTTCTACCCACTCAATACTCCTTTTATCTAGGAGTAGGACTTCGCTGAAGTGATACACGTGAATCCTTCCACTCGTGGATCAGATGATTGGGAGGATTTCTCCATGGAGTCCCCAATCAATGACTCACAAATCTAGCTCAGGGGCCCCTTGATATTGGTATTAGGCCACTCCTAGAGGGACACATGTCAACCTAAAACCCATTGGAAATATATGTGGCACATGCCTCAGGTCATCGACATCTCTTTTCTTTTCCACAAATTCACCACACATGGCATCATCGTCTATCAACACGTGGACCCCCATGCGCTTTCGACGTGATACATACATTTCCGCAAGCAAACAACTTAGAGGGATCACAAAGGATCCAAATATCAATGGTCCACAACACTTCACAACTCCAACATTCGAAGGTTTTGGTGTTATGACGCCTTTTTTCTCCCGAAGTGATCAACCTCAGGCTGACTACGACATAGATCCAATGCTTGGGATAGTTCCCAGGTGTCCTCAAATCTATGGCCCGCATCACTTCGTGACTCTGGCATTTGGGATTATTGGCAGTTGCAAAGTTATAACATCCCAGAGTTCCGAACTCCGAGGGCCCTGAAGCCAATAAGAGCTTAGCTCCTTTCAAAATTAGCAAAGGGTTCCAAGATCTTGGTCATATGGGACTTAATCGCGTTCAAGAGGCTACACTCACAATTCGTGTCCAAGAATTGGTTAAGGCTGTGGGCATGAGTCCATGGTCTCTTGGTCAATTGGTTTGAAGGATGTGTCTTCCATTCACCGACTTAAATTCTAAGAGAGGCAAAGGTATTATTCAACTTGTGCAGGAACCGTGAATTATTTCCTAAGTTCATTTGAAGATCCATGTCTATTATTCCTTCTACGACTACGTGGAGGTAACTAAGAAACATTCAAAAACAGGGGTTCACAGAATAACCATAAGAATTTCTATAAATAATCATAAAACGTAAAGTTTAAATCATAGACATTCAAATCATACATTTAAATTCAAGTTGATGAAGTCGATGGAATACTTATCTATTACAGTTGATAGTCGACCAAATAACTATGGGTGTTTTTCTTTCCACCCAACCATAGGATCATAGGCATTCATTCTTAGCACTCTGGCCACCCCCGTGCCAAGCCATGATATCACTAGGGAAATTTTTCAGTTTCTCAGACACACTCTCTCTCTCTCTGTTACAACAACTCTTTCAATTCCTCAAAGATTCTATCTCTCTGTCACAGCCTCTGTGAGTTTTATCAGATGATCCCTCAGCATCAAGCTCACGATCTTTTTCTCAGGTCATGTCTTCTGCAAATTATCAGAGATCCTTTTTCTTGTTCTATCCAATAACCAGAACAACTTATCAAGCTTGTATTTCTTCTTCTCAGTTGGAGAGCCTCACACGTTCTTCATCTTTTCTTTTTCATATCCTGGTCATGAATTTCCCTCGGTGTGTCTCTTTCTTGTCTTCATTCCTGTGTATTATTTCACACCTTTATCCTCCTCAGGAAGGTTCTGGACCTGTCATGTTCCTTTTGTCAGAAGGAAACTCAGGTCAGTCTAGGTCTACAGTAAAAATTGCCCTCTATGGTACTTTGGGCTGATAGTTTTTTGTCTCCCTAGCCAGACCCTCCATGCTTCCATTTATTGGGGTGGTTGATGGTTCAACCACTAGTCCTTTTCTTATTAAGTTATTTCTCCTTGGGATCATAATGAGGCTTATTATTTCAGCAAGGATAAATTTGGGTCATTTTGACATAATGAACCCTCTCCATAGTTTCCCCACTATTTTCATCTAGTGATATCATGGCCAGTACTTCAAGGCTTCACCTCCACAGTCATTCGTTGGAAATCTACACAATAATACATTTACATTGTTCCCATGACATAGTATGGTGGTCATAATTAATGATTAATTACAAGATGGGGGAAACAAGGGTGTTACAACCTGACAAACCAACTGCTGTGATTTTAGTCTCATCACCTGAATCTGACCCCAAGTCTGTTGGTTGTGTTGCTTCTACAAATTTTTTCCTCCCTTTCTTTTCTTTGAACCACTTTGGTTTCTTCTCTGGGTGCAATTTCCAACAATGTTCATCATCGTTCCCTTCTTTCTTGTAATGCTTGCAAGAGAGATTCTCTTCCTTCACTGTAGTTGAGTTTTCTTTCTTCACATTCCATTTTCCTTTGCCTTATTTCTTTGAAGATTATTCCCCTGATACACCAAATCCATTTTTCCCCACTTCAATATATGTTGCTTGAACATAAACCTCATCAATATTAGTAGGTCCAAACATTAATATTGTATTACGATTATGTGCAGGAAAAACTTATATATAATTCATAAGAGTTTCTTGTTTATGTAATGGAATATTTAACATCAAGTCCATCTTACAAAATTCATCTGTGTATTCTTGCATCGATTGTTATTTTTTTAATTTAAGACTTTTCCATTCAATTAAATCTGTCTCTTTATACCCCGAAGGATAGAATTGTTTTCTACGTGAAAAATAAAATCTTTCCATGATGGAAATACATTACCAATTTTTTGAGTACCATGTTGTAAATTACTCTGCCACCAGATGAGTGTTGTGCTTGCAAGACAAAATGATGCCAATTTGATCTTGGTTGCCTCATCATTGATTTGTTGCACACTGCAATATACCTCCATATGTATGGCCCATTATCAAGCTTCTCATCATTTACTTCTCCATTATACATTGGAAACTCAAATTTCACATCAAGTTCAAGTAATGGCATGTCTGGCTTATGTTTATGAGAATGCTTTCTTGCAGAAGTAGGATTTGAACTTGTACTTGAAGAAGAAGATGGAGATGAATGAGGTGAAGCAGGAGGTTTTGGAGGGTCCTCTCCTTCTTCACTTTTTTCTTTCTTTTAAGATTCCCCTTGAACGGGTCTCTTCTGTTTCAAGTAATAATCATACAATATTTTTACCATCTCTGACATGGCAAAGACATTTTTTTGAAACTCTCTTTTGTTTTGAGAAATTCCTTCTTTCAATGTCATATTCTCACTTTGAGATGTCATCTTTCTTGATCCAATTTTAGGATCTCCTTCTACAATATCTCCTACACCACGACGTAAATTTTCCTTGGTAATCATGCATACTCAAAAAAACCAAATTTCAACCTCCGAAATGATCTTTTAAATGATTTGGTTAAGTATTTTGCATGAGTTGATTTACCAATTAGAAATTAAAGAGAAGAAGAAGGAGTTTTAATGAAAGAATGTTTCAGCCATCATAAATAATATAGAATAGAAAATGATCATTAAGAACAACAAACCATAATTCCAAAACTTATTAACGAAGTTCGACAAAGTTGCCTATGTCTCTGGGCCTATCTTAAGTGGGG
Organism: Picea engelmannii; assembly: GCA_009831015.1. Taxonomy (NCBI): domain Eukaryota; kingdom Viridiplantae; phylum Streptophyta; class Pinopsida; order Pinales; family Pinaceae; genus Picea; species Picea engelmannii. Next base: position 144,551 of record ML783561.1, on the reverse strand, counting down.
GAGGATTTCTTATTAATATTCAATGATTCAAAAGTACATCATAATTACATAGATTTGTTTTACGACTGAAACAAAATTTTTCTTCTCTATCTTAGGAACTCAACGCAACAAATGACATTGAAAAAGGTGGAGTAGAACTCCCAGAAATGGCCTCCAAATCTCTGCTACTCTTCTGGATTCCCTGCATAAAAATGGCTTACTCTCTACAACTTGGCATCATTATGTTGTTTTGAACTTGCAAAAAGTCTTGGTTTAAATCACATTTTAGTTGGGGATCATATCCCAACTTCTCCCCAAGATCTGGCCTCAATTTAGGTTCCAGATCCTCAAAAAATGGTCAAAATCCCATTAAAACGACCCAAAAATCATTAAACAATCCAACTATATAGTTGAAAACCCACATTTGGAAAATATATGGCATGTGCCCCCTAGTCTTATGGTTCTGGTCATATGGAAATCCATTTGGTCATGCGCTAGGGCCAAATGGCACACATGGCACACACGCCCATGGTTCTCGACCCCGGGTCTTTTACTCTTGGTCACCTGGAAGGCACCTTGGTCGACGGGTACTCACTGTCGACCGACGCTAACCCACAAAAAATCATGCTGCACAACTTTATATAGAACCTTTTCCACTTGGATAACCAAGCAACACATCCACCTTGGTTGTTAGTTCATTTCTTTCCTGTGAGACCTGTTGTTCGAACCCTGCGGAGGTGCAATCAACTTTTGACTCAACCCTTTTTGGCCTAACTTAGGGTGCCACGTGGCACCACTGTCTTGGGCCATGTTTCACCTTGCCATTGGCTCGTACCAAACTAGTCAGTTGTACAGTCACCTACTAGTTAGCCTGCATAGTCAACACACCTGCCACATGTCTTTCCCGGAGGAAGCAACCTATCTGCCAGCTCAAGACTGTACTTCCACGTATCTATATGTCACTAGACCACATGGACCATACTACCACATGTCAGTTCCATACAATGCCACGTGTCAAGTTTTTATCGGTCCAAATCATCCGTAAAAATTCCAAATCTAACTGCCATGTGGCACATCCCGATTCTTTCATGTTTCACACTGACATCATCATGACGTACTACTGACGTCAGCAGTATGAACTTTGACTGTTGACTGTTGACTTTTTTCTTATTTGGGAAAAACTTCAGGTCGCTATATATTTCGCATACAGAGTCCATTTTTAAAAAATAATATACTACTGGAATCGACACGATGAGCACTACGCAATGGCATTGGTTTCGTCCAAATCTGAGAAATTTTAAATTTTGGCCTTTTTGGATCCATTTGGATCACTTATTTAGCTACTAGTTTGTTGACTTGCTTTAGTATAGGCAAGTGATTTGATTGAGAAAAAATACCCTAGATTTTAGTATTAATAATCCTTTTGTTACTTTCTTATTTTTGCATTTCATTTTAAAGATTGCACTAGCCCTTCATCTAGACCATATTTGAAATTTTTTTTGTTTGTATGTTTGTAGAAGTATATCTTTGAAAATTTTGAAAAGGTATCACTTGTTTTTCAAAGAAAAAGAAACTCTCTTCTTTGGTATTTGATGTAGTTGCTTTTTCATTTCATGCAATTTTATTTCTAGCTATAATTAAAAGCTTATTATTAAGCAAACATTTATTTGTTATGAACACCACAAGAGCACACATTTCACACCTTAACAAAATACTTGGTTCAAGATGCCAGTTCAACTTTAAAAGAAAAAATATAATCAACCCAACTAAAATTCCTCACTTGAGGACCAAAAATAATTTTTTTAGTTAGGCTAGAGTTATGGGGATAGACATCCCAATAATTCTCCACAACTTTATACACTGAGACATAGTTTTTATCATCTATGATACTTTAAAATACTTTCTATCTAAAAACTTGTTTGCCTACATGCATGCTCTTGAGAGTGGATAATGATAATGTTGGGACTAAAGGTTTGATTGAGACTCGTAGCTCTTTCATACTAAATATACCATGAGCATTTGATTTCATCTTGAAGGTAAGGTAATATATTGCATGTATATGTGAAGAGGTAACTTAGTGGCATTTCTCTAGGTTCATACCCAGGTGGCTCTTAGAGAAGAGAGGGAACCAAAGACAAATAGTTGTTGTCAAAATAGAGTTTCTCCCAATGTATTTCACTATAAGAATCTCTTTTGTACCTTCTCTCACTCTATTTGTGGACCTTGTCTCCCACCAGTTTGGTTGTTTGGAAAGCCCTTATTTTTCTCCTTACTTATTTCTCATGGTGGATCTAACTGCCATTTGTTGAGATTTGAAAGAGACTTTACTTTATTATTAAACTAGTTTTTAGTATGATAACCTTTAGGTTAGTGGGTCTTTTTCTTTTCTAGGGCGAATTTATACTACCTTGATTCTTTACTTTATTGGAGCACATTGCACCCACTTTGTACCTTTTTTCCAATTTAGTATATGGTTGTGTGAAAGTGATTTGTTAGTTACCCTTATGAATTCTAGTAGAATTAGGGGATTACAACCCATATTGGTATCTTTGGACATTTTCTTTCTCCTACTTAACATGTGAGAATAAAAAAAAAATCAACTACCATCACCTCCGTATTCACCTTCGAGCTTGCTTGAATTGAACTCTTTTCAATTTATATCATCCTCGTCTAGGTCTAGTGCATCTCCCCAACCAATAATTTTAGTCAACAATATTACTGGAAATATCCTAAACCCCAACACCATTGTGAATGTCAAATGTGAATCGCACACCTAACCTCCCATTTATGGCTTGTTTAAATCTTCCATATTTAACTATGCTTAACAACAATCCTATTTTCCACAACCCTACTTGGCCCATTATGGATTCCAAGGTACACTAATATATCCCTAAATATGAGGGACATGCTAGAGAAGTCCCATGTAGCCACATCATGTCCTTTCACCTATGGTGATTCTACAATAGTATCATTGATGATTCAATTATGTTATGCTTGTTTTGACACACTCTTAGAGGTGTTCTGGTGAAATGGTATATCAAAGAACCCGTGGCATCACATCCTAATTTTGTGTCCATAGCAACATTGTTCTTAACTTTTTTTCGATTACCCATTAGATATGATGATGGAGCTGAAATCGTTCTTTTGTGTCACCATAACACAAACACTCATATCACTAGACATATCCATGAGTTGCATCAAAGAAGGATTTTATGAAGATTAAGCTAGACGACTCTCTCTTTCTAGATTGGTTTCTAAAATCTCTTTTTCCTATCATAGATAAGGATGTTTTGTTAACTATGCCTCAAACTAAGGAGGAAGTTATAATGAAATATCAACAATATGACCTTATCGATGCTCAATTAGGTTACTTGTATTCCATTCTACATGATGCCCCTTAATATGATTCCATTTGATAGGATTAATCAATGGAATCCTATGCCTTAGATGGGTTCATAGGTTCAGTTGCATCTACTTCTAACCTGTATGGTTATATTTAACACCTACTAGAAATAGTATGTATGAAAAACACTACAATGGGGAACACCCTATGTTTGTTCTACCTTCAAATGGGCATCCTCATATGCCCTATTATTTCTATGATCAATATCGTACTTCCTCCCATGCACGATATAGTACTTTATATTCTAGCTAGCATGCGTCACCTCATATACATGGCCCTTCATGTAGTGGCACGCCATGTAGTAACACTTCTACTTCATATGTGTCTCCCCTAGCCCAAAATCCCTATTATTTGTTTCATGTACCCACTCTAGGACCCTTAGGACCACAGGTTCTTATTCCTCAACCCTAAATGAATCAAGTTCCACCTAATCCTACTATGAATCAAGTTTCACCTAATTAGGTTCTTATTCCCAACCCTCAAAATGCATAGCAAAATAATAATAGGGAGAAAAATAAGGGGAAGAACAATGACAAAAACCAAAACCAAGGGTAAATAAAAAATTACTCAAGGTCAAGCACGAACTCAACCTACACCTACTCTTCCTTCCCAACCCATGGTGTTGCAAAACCCCTTTCCCCCACAAGCTTCAGTCACAACATAGTTGACAATACCTCATCAAAATAAACTATCTACATCCAATCCCTCATTGATATCCTTCTTCCCAAAACATTTATATCAACTTTGTGCATTTCAATATTCTAACATAGAGACATCAATATGATATGTGCCTAAACTTACATGCCCTAACCAGGAGAATGATGTTGGAATACTGAG
>ML783561.1:120700-140286 GCA_009831015.1 Picea engelmannii | reverse complement strand
AATCAATATTAACATGATTATATTTTTAACCACAATATATTATCTTCAATTTTATGAGTAGTGTTCAACAATTTATCATTAGCATTTGATATATCATCAATAGCATAAATAAATAATGCATAATAAACAGTCACATAGACACAGTACACCAGAATTTACGTGGAAACCCAAATGGGATAAAACCACAGAATGATTTCTTATATATCAAAGATTACATTCATTTGAACCAGAAACTTTACCACTTTACCCTTAATTAATTTCTTGTTACAATTGTTTTACCATTTAACCGTTTTACCCTTTTTCCTAATTTTAGGGTAATAATTGTTTTACCCTTCTTCCTAATTTTAGGATCATAACGGTTTTACCTTTTTTCCCAATTTTAGGGTCATAACTATTTTACCCTTTTTCCTAATTTTAAGGTCATAACTATTTTACCCTTTTTCCTCATTTTAGGGTAATAACTGTTTTACCCATTTTCTTAATTTTAGGGTCAACTTGTACTTTCTTGTTACAACCACATTTCCCTAAATTAATGACTTTGTAACTGTTTAGGGATTTGAAACATTCGTTAGGGCTTCCAATATTCATGAGGCCATAACTCCTCAACCGTGAGGAACCACGTGGTGTAACACCTATCGTTGGAAACGACATGACGAGAACTATCCATCCATGAGTATGTTACCTTCATTTACATTTTCCTTCACATTCAAATTCCTCAAACAACTTCAGGTTCCATAACCATACCTTTGGGGCTTACATACTTCTTCAAGGGTTGAGATCAATGACAACCAATCTTTTAAAAATACCCCCCTTTGGAATTGATAGAAACATTGTTGGCATGGAAACACTTATGCTCATGTTTATGCTCCCCCTGTGACCATCGCTCCCCTTGTGTCATGCCTATGTTCTTGCTCTCTATTTCCATGTGTGAGCATCTCTCCCCCTATCTCATGCCTTTGTTATTTTTCTTTGTTTCTATGCCTTTTTTCTTTTTCTCCCCCTTTGACATCAATGGTAAAGGATAACTCTCCTTGGGGATACTCCCCATGTCTGCAATCCTCTTCTTTTTCTACTAATCTTTCTCTTCATGGTTATTCCTCATGTAAATCTCTTATGTATATGAAAATCATTCAAAATATTCTTTATTTGGAATCTTCATGTATTATTCTTCTCTCCCCCTGTCTTTCTGTGCCAAATGTTGTGCAGATCACTATGGGGTAGAAAATAATCCAAGTTTCTATCGAATATACTCAAAGATCTCCCTCGGGAGTGGTTTGGTAAAGATATCTGCAATCTGTTCTTTCATCCCAATGTACTCTATCTTGATGTTCTTCTCTGTAACCTATTCCTGTAGAAAGTAAAACTTGATCGGAATATGTTTATTCTTGGAATGCATCATTGGATTCTTGGAGATATTGATAGTGTTGGTTATGTCACAAAATATTGAAATGGGCTCATCATACTTTACTTGTATATCCTGCAAGGTTTTCTTCATCCATAGAACTTGAGTGAAACATGTTTTTTCTACAATATATTATGCTTCTGCTATGGAAAAATATATAGATGACCATTTATTGCTCAACCATGATACCAGAAAATCACCCAAGTATAAGGCTACTCCTCTAGTACTTCTTCGATCAACAATGTTTCCTGCCCAATCTACGTCTATGTAGGTGACTAGAGATAGTTCATTATGTTTTGGATACTATAATCCAAACTCTTGTGTTCCTTTGAGATACTTGAATATCCTCTTCACTTCCATAACATGTTCTTCCTTTGGTGTTTCTTGAAACCTTGCAACCTGTCCAACTTCCTACATCACATCCGGTCTAGACATTGTCACATAGATTAAGTTGCCAATCATCGACCTATAGAGTCTTTGATATGCATCCTTAGAATCATCATCCTTTCTTAACTTGAAAATGGTATGCATAGGAGTACTTATGGGTTTGCAATATTCCATTCCAAACATATTTAGCATTTCTCTAATATAATTGGTCTGGGAGATGAAAATACCTTTATCTCACTGACATATCTATAATCCCAAAAAGAAAGTCAAGTCACCAAGAAAGGACATTTCAAACTTATTATGCATGTCTTTTACAAACTTTTGACTCAACTTGTCATCATCTCTTCCAAAGATAATGTCATCTACATAAAATTCAATTATCAATATACTGTCTTGATCCACTTTTATGTAGAGATTGTTGTTTGCATTGCCCTTCCTAAATCCTTCTTGTTGTAGATACTTGTCCAATCTTGAATACCATGATCTGGGAGAATAAATGCCATGATCTGGGAGCATGCTTGAGTCAATACAATACCTTCTTCAACTTGCAAACATAATCACTACTACATATTGAAAATATTGCGACGACTACTTACGACAAAAGTACTATTTTGTCGCAAACTTCAAGAGAAAAAGTTCAATTTTTCAATTTTTATCTAAATACACCCGTATTCGTCGCTCTATCGACAGAATCAAACTTTCTTCTGTGTTTTTGTCGCAAGAGCAATGCTCACATGTTTTCATTGCAAGAGCGACGATCACTATAACCCTTCCCGTCTTCGACAAAGTGACCTAAATATAACAAATAAACATCTCTCCATTTGATAGGTAATCCTATTTAAACAAATAAACGTCTCTCCATAAATTAACAATGGTAATCTTAGTCAATAAATTTCAGAGACTTCCTTTCGAGAATATAACTATAGCTTGAAGAGATTAAGTCTAAAATATTCTCTATTATCATTATATTAGTGGGAATAGGGGCCAACACATAAGTGGCTTGAGCATGGATAGAGTCAGAATTTCAATACTTACCTGACTCGTCTGGATGTTTGGATCTCCTCTCAGCATTCGGTCAACCCTTTTCGCCTTGTATTCCCGTGATTTCAAATCCACAACATTTCAGTTCAGAAAAAATAATTATGAATGCATTTCCAGTTCAGAATATTAGTGGAGGATAATAATGATAGTAAGAATATATATATGAAATTGTTGATAGTAAGAATAAAAACATGGCCAAATAAAAAGTCATGAAACCTGACAGCATAATTCACATTTGGAATCTCCTCCTTTTTTATGGGACCAACGCTCGATGCATTTCCTGTGAGCATACTGTGTAGCCAAAAAAACACATGTTTTGTATGAACATGTTTATGATAAAATATGACAAAATACTCGACACCCATAAACCTGTCATTCATCAAAGATGACAAAATATAAACCACTTTTATCTATCCCCTAAACCATGTACCTTCAAGGTGCTAGAATAGGCACAGGGAATCTCCATATTTCCTTTATTAATGAAAGGCAGAGATATTTAAAAAATGAGTCGAAATTTGGTGAATAAAAATATTTATAATTTTTTTTTTGCAAATACATAAATTCATTCTTTTGGTAAATCAACTAAATTTTTTTATTGATATGCAACTTATATGAAAATGAATTGATCAATTTTTTTTAACACATAATGTTTTCAATCTACCTTCTAGGTCACACTAACCATTGTCATTGACCATATCATACAAAAGGATGTCAATATCAACAAGATAAACATAATCCCTGTTCAAATTTCAGGGACTTCCTTTCGAGAATATATCTATAGCGTGAAGAGATTAAGTCTAAATTATTCCCTATTATCATTATATCAGTGGGAACAGGGGCCAAAACATAGGTGGCCTGAGCATGGATAGAGTCATAATTTCAGTACTTACCTGAATCGTTTGGATGTATGGATCTCCTCTCAGCATTTGGTCAACCCTTCTCGCCTTGTATTCCTGCGATTTCAAATCCACAACATTTCAGTTCAGAAAAAATAATTATGAATGCATTTCTAGTTCAGAATATTAGTGGAGGATAATAATGATAGTAAGAATATATATATGAAATTGTTGATAGTAAGAATAAAAACATGGCCAAATAAAAAGTCATGAAACCTGACAACACAATTCACATTTGGAATCTCCTCCTTTTTTATGGGACCAATGCTTGATGCATTTCCTGTGAGCATACTGTGTAGCAAAAAAAACACATGTTTTGTATGAACATGTTTATGATAAAATATGACAAAATACTCGACACCCATAAACTTGTCATTCATCAAAGATGACAAAATATAAACCACTTTTATCTATCCCCTAAAACTTGTACCTTCAAGGTGTCAGAACAAGCACAAGGAATCTCCATATTTCCTTTATTGGCAGAGATATTTAAAAAATGACATGAAATTTGGTGAATAAAAATATTTATAAAAAAGTTTTTGCAAATACATAAATTCATTTCACTTTGAGTGGGACTTTGGAGGGTCCAATTCATGGTCATTTTTGGTGGCAATGGTGGTTTGTTCTCCTTGCTAGTGGTTTCATTGCAACTTTATCCTAGATATTATTTAGTTAGCTACATTTAATATTAAATTGTTGCATTGAATGTAATTAGTTTCATTTCACTTAATCCCATGAAAAACCTAAAATATCTTCTCTACAGGTTGTTCTCTTTCACTCCTAAATATCTTCTCTACATGTTGTTATTATAGGAGGGATAAAGTATTATGGTCAATGTTCGTCGCAAGAGAGACAACTGTAGTTTGTCTGTCGTAAGAGCGACAACTCACCTAACCTTAAAATTGACCGTTAAAATGACCAAAAATGACCTAAAATAAATAGGTGGAAAATGAAATATTTTTAGGTCAATATCGTCGCAATTGCGACGATAGTGACCTAAAATTGGACTATAAATATTTGACGATTTAAATATGTTGCGACAAACTTGCTATAACAACGACGGTTTCAAAAGGGTATTTTTGTGTGGAAAAATGTCGCAGAATGTTGTTAGAGGTGGGGGAAAAAGTAAAGCGGGTGAAAAGGGTGATGGTAAATGTTATTTCCCTTGTAAAAAATGTTGCCTCAGACGTCCCATAAGAATTTTAATAGCAACAACTAGAAAACATTGTAGGAAATATGGTCACATTGATGGCAGATCGAATGAATATTCTTGTGGTATTTAGCTATATATTCATTATATTTTTTTATTTTGTCAATTTTATATAAAATTATGTATATATATTGTTTGAATGTTTGTTATAGTATACACTAATTTTGCATGATTGTTTGTAATTATAAAGTTAGAGTTTCCCTCTAACTTTTCGCAGAATATTGCACCAAGTATTAGTAGAAATGATGTTGTACAAGTTGAGGAACATCATCATGACCAAGCAAATGAGGATCTCATGGAAGAAAATGATGGGACAAATCAAGTTAATGATCCCATGGAAGAAGATGATGGGACAAATCAAATGATCCAAGATTTGTTTTCACATCCAGATGAGGATGGGAAAAATGCTGGTATTTATGATGAACCTCTATTAGAAAAGGCAAATAAATGACTTTATAAAGGATCAAGAGCAAATCTTCTCCCCACTACATTGCTGTTGGTGAACTTAAAGGTTATGAATAATTTGCCGAACACTTGTATGACACAGATACTAAGGTAGGTAATATGTTTCATCTCATACTATACATAAATGTTGATTTTTTAATATGGGTTTTTAGTGTTAATTAATGTGTGAAATAAGAATGCAATTTTTATGATTAATATTTTTACATTAACTAGTTGTTTGTTATGTTGTAGATTGTTAGGTGAATTTTTGTTACCATCGTCAAATATTTTATCTCACACATATCGAGGTTTGCATGCCATTATGAAAGACATTGGAATGAATTATCAAACTATAGATGCATGTCCTAATGACCATATTATATATTATGGACAACATGCTTCGAAAACCAAATGTTCGCAATGTCTTATCAGTAGATATCGAACCGATCAAGGAACAAAAAGGGTGCCTCGAAAGGTTCTTTGTCATATTCCCATAATTACACGTTTGCAGCGATTGTTTAGGTGTGAAAGCATAGCACAGTTTATGGATTACCATGTATGTAACAGAAGTGGAGATGGTTTTCTTCGAATGTCTGCCGATGGTTCTGCATTTAGGGAAATTGAGGAAAAATGGGAAGATTTCAAAGATGAACCTCGTAATGTTAGATTTTCATTGGCAGCTGACAGTGTTAATCCATTTGGAGAGATTAGGTCTATTTACTCAGTGTGGCCTATTTTTTTTATCAAAAATAACATTCCTCCTTGGATGTCAATAAAGAGGGAGCACATAATGTTGACAATGATTGTTCCAGGTATTTGTTTACATTAATTTTTTGAATTTATCATTTTCATTTGTTTCAATTTTTGCATAATATCTTTTGTTTGTTTATTTAATTATATATATTACATTATATCATTCCTTTAGTAATTATGTGTAATTTCAAACAAATATTAGGTAAGTACCAGGTTAAATATATGAATGTATATATCGAGCCTCTTATCGATGATCTACTAAAGTTATGGGATGGCATCACAATGTATGACATATGTAAACCAATCAAGGAGAAGAAATTTAAATTCCGTGGAATACTTTTATGGACAATTCATGATGCCCCTGGACTAACACATTTTTGTGGTATGTATAAACATTCTAATATTGCTCTTTAATACTATATAATATTCTAATGTTATCATGGTGCATGTTTACTTTTTAAATAATCTCATCGCATAATTGACATTAATCCATTTGTTGCAGGTCTTCAAACAAAGGGTATAATTACATGTCTAGTTTGTGGCCCTAAGATGAAGTATCATCATTCAAAATTTTTAGGAAAGATGGTGTTTGATGAGTATAGGCACCTTCTTCCTAAGAACCATAGGTATTGTACTACTTGTTGGAGCCACCCTTGTTTTTTAACCTGTCACAATTTTCATTTTGGATACTTAAAGTTCTAAAGATGGCATTTTGATTCCCCCCCCTGAAACTTTGAAAACTCTGCAACCTTGTCGCGTAAGCAGCGATGCTTTTTCTACTCTCAAAACAAGTCCACTTTCGTAAGGATGCTCGCTCTTTGTTTTACTTCGGGATCTCGCAAGTCGGATACTTTAATCTTTGAGTTCATACGTCCCGAGTCACGAAACGACGAAGTCATTTTCAAATTTTCGCCCAAGACATTAACTAGGGTAAAATCTTTCAACTCATGATTAGACGTCGTCGGGGTTTCGCGCCTCAACGTTCGTCAAACCCAAGTTTTTATTTTTTCAGCCCTAAGAGCCGAGAACACGAGTTACTTTTGGGATACCCCTGGTCAAGGATTAAAGACAAAAAGCTAACAATGGTTAAATTGGTTCTCGGCGTTTCGCCACTCGACACTTTATTTTTGAAAGTTACGGTGTCTAAAACCCTGACTCACGAAGTCGCAACGTAATTATAGCAAGACTAATTTATCGCCGAATCTAAGATTTTCTTCCCCCTAATTAAGTCTTAATTATCGCCATCTCGCGGTTTCACGACTCGACATACTAATCTCCCAGAAGCTTGCCTTTGAAGTTCCGAGTTGCGATATGGTAAATAAATGGATTATAAAATTAATGATGCCCCAAATCGCGATTACAGTTAATTAAGCCAAAGTCGGTCCTCGCGATCTCGCGAGTTGGGGACTCAGAATGTTAAAAGAAAATCCATGAAGTAGCGAACAACGAGGAATTGATGAAAGGTGGTAAAAAAATGATAATTTAAGATAAGGCAAGATATATATCGTGCCCCGAGGCTTTCACGTTTCTTGAGGTATCCATCTCTCTCCCTACTCCGACTAACTGTCAAACCGCCAAAAAATTGATGACATTAATGGAGAATTAGGGTGAATCCACGAATATAAGATTAGATTTTACGCAATAAATTTGTTTCTAATTACGATTTGACAGGCTTGTTTCGAAAAGTACCGAAGCTTAAAATATATATAAGAGTTTCATTTTATTATAAGGAAAGCATTTTCATAAGCACGCAGAGCTCGTCATTTTCCCAGTGAAATAATTTCTGCATGTATACGCAGTTCTATCGCAGAAGGGAGAAAACGCAAGCTTCAACTATGGCTCCACGAAAAGAAGCAAAGGCGAATGTCGGGGTTGCAGGGAAAGGTTCAGATAATGTCTCTGACACTTCACCCCGGAGTGTCGACTCGGTCCCTAGCTGGTCGTTTGTTTCAGATATTCTGCAATCTGAGTTGGTGAATTATTCAGACTCCGACGACAATGAAAAGGACGACCTGAACACTAAATACAAGATAGTTGTTCAATCTGGAATGCATAGGGTGGCAACCAGACCTCGGTTGCTTCCTTATTATGATATGATCCGATGGGTGTTGGACCACATAGACTTACCCACCAGAACTATCATGAACGACCAGTGGGTCACGGTCGGTACTTTTAGACCGGAGCATATCCAAACCATGTATAAGCTCCCAACGACATCTGAATACACGTATGGTGCTGAATTCCTGGAGGAATTCATAGAGAAGAAGGGAACTCAATATGAAAAAACCATGCCTGGTTTGATAAAGGATTGGGTTTCACGCTCCACGAAATTCAGAGCAAATGACCAGGGCATTTATTCAATCGATTTGTTGGAGCCACAGTATAAATATGTGGCAATGATGACATGCCGACTATTCGGAAGAGAGGACACATCACATTTCTACATTGCGTGGGTGCCTCTCATGTTTCGGGTCGCATGAGGTTGCTCATTTAATTGGGCAAAGATACTCTCGGAAAGCTTGGCCAACCGGGTCACAGAGTATCGGGAGCAGAAGGCAAGTGGGAAACCGTCCTCATTTTTCATGTCTGCATATATTATGGACGCGGTATGTTCCATGACACCATTTCCTTTGATGAGCTAGGCTTGGAATCCAGTCCAAGAAAAGCCCGTACATGATTATCACGACAAGATGTGGGAGAATAAAGCGGACAAATTCATTTACGAAATTTTCAACTGGGTGATGGTGCCCTTGCACATCGCCATTTTTGGTCACCCGCCACCTCGTATCTCAGACAACATTGCTACAAATTTGAGTGGTATAGCGGATTGGTACGTAGAGGCAGATTTCTCCTTCTTCAAAGTGTTCGGAGCTGCTGTTCCCTCGCTTGCACTACCACTGTTCATCCCCGACAAGCTTGCTTTCCGCGAGATCGCCCGACAAACAGTGATTGGTGGGGTGAGTAAAGAAATCAAAGCATCTTCAAAGAAGGTGTGGCCGTTTTTTCCCGTTCGGCTAAATTCTTATTCTTTATTGGATTTCAGGCATGCCAAAGATGAGGATGCAATGTTGGAAGACCCGAGTTTGGTCTCCATCGAGTATAAAAAACATGATCCCCAAAAAATTGTGAGAAACCATTTAGCTAATTGTGGGCTAAAGAGGTTTGAACATGAGTTTTCACCCTCGGATGATGTTTTTTGAGGGGCGAGGTCTTATGAATAAGTGCTAGCTCGAATCTAATCTTTAGCACCCGAAGACACAGCTCTGTATTGAAATTTCAGGAACACAAACAAAGTTGTCTTCCTGTTGTGTTGCGGGGAGGGAGCCCGGGTGTTTTTGAGACAGAACCAAAGGATGCTGAAGACCCCAATGATGCAGTTTCTGCCTCAGGAAAAATCTAGGATGAGGGGAAGCAAACGAAGAAGTCTGAAGAAGAGGCACAGAACCTGGACCCACCGAAGAAACAAAATCCAGAAACTGAGACGAAGACCCCCGAACCTCCGAAGAAGCAGGACCCAGTCGTCACCCCAGGAAAGGCAATGAAACAAATCGGGGAGCCCATCACTTCTGTCACGCCCTTGCAGTCGATGCAAGGAAATATAGAAGAATGATGGATTTTCAATGAGGAACTGAGGCCTATCAGAGCAGAAGAACTTCCTCCAAACGAGTTCTTCTTTGACAAAAAGAGGAAAGAGGTGGTGAAAAGGGAATTCTACCAGGAGGGAGAATCGAGTGCTAAAAATTTCAAGGTTATGACTGATGGAAAGAACAAAAAGAATGAGCAATTCGCCACGGAGATCGCAGGAACGCTAGGAGCGTATGCATCGGCGAATCAATTTTCGGTCCGAGTGTTAAAAAACCATCTCAAAAGGAAAAATCGCCTGATCAAGACTCTCAAAGCCAGAGTAGCTTCGGCCACAGAAAATGCTAAAGGTCAGGTGAGCAGGGAGATAGAACTGGCCTGACTAGCTGATAAAAATGAAATAGAAGTGCTCAAAGACAAGCTAGAGCAAGCACATCTGATGATCCGAGATGGTCGGATACAGTCGGTCCAACAAAGGACTATTATTATAGAACTACAAGCTCAGGTAGAGACCGTCGAAAGAAAAATGATCGACGTCGAGGGGTTTAAATCCCGAGCGATCGATATTCGGGGCAGGGTATTTTCTGCACAACAGAGCTTGCTCGCCAAACTAGGAGCGATTCGAGAGGATTGTTTGTTGATGCATCGAGTTTCCAAGAACCTGACTGTCAGAGAAATGGATGCAGAAGCGGCTCGGGTCACCTTCTAGGAGGCGGTGATAGCCACGAACAACAGAGTTTCGGAAAGTTCTCCTGGACTCGCCATCCAAGAACAAACTAGAGGTAACATTCTGTTGAAGGATTGGGAGCATAACATCGCCCTAGGCAAGGAACAGGCCCAAAAAGTAACCCATTCATTAGAAGAAGCTTTCAATTTTATAGATGGCGAGCTGTTGGGTATGGACAGTGGAGGCGACACCGAAACATTAATGCAAATGAATGTAGAACAAATCTCGCTCAATCTGAAAGAGAAAGATGAGAGAGATTCAGTCGATATCTCTCATATGGACGAGGTGGACATGGCTCGAGTTGACAAGCACCTGATACAACCCAGTGCGCAACTAAGTTCCCTCAACATCATCGATGCACAAATGGGAGACAAGATGCAACAGTTAGCCCGAGAATGTTACTTCACCGAGGCCAGCTGTCAAGCAGAACCTTCATGGCTCGTATCTCAAGTCGTGGAAAGATGTATCGCCTACACCGAGGCCACGCGAAGACGAGCACCTGGCACTAGATGAAGACAGAATAGGGGAGATGGAGCGATTTCTCTCTCCTCTGTCATAACTGAAATTTTTTCGACCATTGAGATTCCACTTGCTTTGTAGAAATTGTATAAATATACCCCAGAGAGAAATAAACAGGGCTGGACCCTTTTTGAGTTATTTGTAATAGAGTTTTTACATTGAGAGTTAATACAAGCAAATCTAGAGATTCTCAATTCCGTCACTTCTGTATCACAAATTTGCTTCCTTGTATCTCATTTTTACATTTCAATTCATGTTCATAATTGATGTTCTTCGTTGTAATTTAGTACGACCACTACTATAACGAATGAATTTGGGTTTTCTGTAATTTTTTATTGCCTTTCCTTTGCACCAGCTATCAGCTGTGTAAGACCAATCTGCAGTTTCAGAATTCTACCTATATTCTTTGTTGCATCAGTTATTTTCTTACATTTTTTCCTCTCCCATTTATGTTGTGAGTTTTCCACTGGTTGGAACTTTACTTTGTAAATGACTCAATGTTTTTCTCTCATCTCACCCCTTTTATGAAAATATGATACAGTTACGGGAACGAGCCTTAGATTTGCATCTATATGTTATTTCTGCAACTGTAAGTTCTCTTTTATAAGATTAAATTGAGACAACACTTAATCTTTCCTAAAAATCTTTTATATCTTTACTGTTCCCCCATGACCGTTCCTACACCAACTCAACCTAACACTGAACCCGGATTATTGAACCAAACACACATCGCTTTAAACCTCTTCAACACTATCCTTAAAACAACCACTAACTGGGCCGAGCTTGAACAATCATGGGCAGCCATTGAACGTGACATAACTATTCAGGAGCAGTTCGAAGCCAGACAACCTCAACAAAGAAATCTCCCTTAGACTCTTTCTCCGAAGGTTGACATTTTCCCTTCTTCTTACCCTAACCACTTTTGGATGCCTTGACACTGTGCTTTTGAGCCTTAGGTACAGACTCAGGAACAACACTACTAACAAACATCTTTTCAATGGGAAAGAAGAGACTGGTTTAAAACCATGAAGAATGACACCTCACCTATGGAGGTTGGAATATAATAGAAATTTTCAAGGTACTCAATTTCATAATGTATCGTAGCTCATGTAATGTTTTGAATGTTTATTTTAATCATTGAATTTATTTTACCGTATTTGATAATTATTTTTGTGATTTATTTTATGCTTCATGAAGGTCGCAATCATCATGAAGGTATTAATAATGTGCTTCCACGAGGAGTGAAATCTTATCCCGCTCAATTCATGAGGTTGCCCTACTATGAGGAGCTAAAAATAACTCATTTGTTTGATACAATGCATATCGGGAAGAATGTGACTGAAACGTTATGGCGAATCATAGATGGTAGGAGGGACAAAGAAAAAATTGTCAAAATTTGTACTGACATTCAGGAAGACAATCATGCAATGTGAAGTGTGATCCGATATTCAAATAGATCAGATGGAGTACTAGACCGAAATAAACTTCCATGGTTATTAACAGAGAAACAAAGAAATGATTTAAAAGAGGTCATTCAAAGAATTAAATTTCCCACAGGTTTTCCTTCAAACATAAAAAATATCTTAACGAAGAAAGGTGAATTTGGTAGGGTAAAAACACATGATTGGCATACCTTCATTAAAGTAATAATTTTGGTATACATATTTATATATATTGGCCTTATAGATCTTTTTTTATTTTTATTTTTTCTTATCTACTTTGGTCGAAACAAATAATGATTCATTTTGTTGTTACAGTGTGTTCTACCACTATCTCTCCCAAACGACTTTGACAACAACGTCAAACAAGTTATATATGATCTTGGAAAATACATGAGGTAAGACGTAGTTGTGATTTATATGCAAAATGTTCTTTCAAATAATTGTTGTACTTAATGACATGTGTTTTACTTGTAATGTAATGTAATATATTATATTATGTTATGTTGAAATATGTTATTTTCTTGTGTCATGATCTCATGTAGATGGTTGTCATTGAAAGAAATCCATGAAGATGATATAAAGTATTGGAAGAGAGAAATTCTTCATCTAATGTGTGAAATGAAAAAGTATATACCTCCTACATTTTTCAATGCACAAGAACACTACCTCATACACCAAGTTGAGGAGATTGAAATTTGTGGACCTGTTCACACAAGGTCAATGTGGATGGTGGAGAGGCACTTGAAATAATTGAAGGCATTGGTTAGGAAAAGAGCACGTCTCGAGGGTTATATGGTGGAGGGATATACGGTATATCAATCCATGGTGTATATTAGTCAATATCTTCCTAAATTAATAGTGCCAACTATGCATGCAGTGGATCACATTTGGGATGTGAACTCTGTTCTCACTCCAAGAAACTCCTTAGGGTTGTCGGCTAAGGATGCTTGGTAACTTATAAAATGAATGGATTTATGCTTAAGTAATGAATGGATCAATGGGATAGCTGAAATACAACAATGTATCCAGACTACTAACAATAATCAAATAAGCCAGTGCTCTCAAGGACTGATAATCAAATAAATAGCTTAAAAATGGGTGAAGAAACCAATGTTTATAAACCGGATACTAAGGGATGGGTTTAATAAAAAATGAAAGCAACTAACATTCAAATTGTGAACTGAACCATGAGATGACAATCATATGACAGTTAAGACAACTTGAATGACAGTATAGAAGAAGAGAGGAATCTGACATCAATAAAGAGAGAAAACTGTCATCTGTATTATCATGAAAGTATATTACAAAGAATGTAATTTCTGCATCCAGAATTGAACCCTTGTCTCTTAGAAAAATAGGCATTTATAGCCTTTTACAATCAGTTTTTAATATCCTAAAAAATTGGCTCTGTATCTAAAAATAGCAATTCAAATTAACTAAGCAAATCAATAACAAAGACTTAATGGCTAGACTAGCATTCGAATTGTCTTCAATCTCAAAATTTGACATCTGTACTCTTCAGCTTCTGGAATCTGTTGTGTCATGAAACATGGCAAAGGCACCTATCTTGGCAGCTGGATTTCTTCAATTACTCAGAGTCGACACTTTAGGATATTAGTTTAGCATATGGTTTTCAAAACTCCCACGAATCTCTGATGCAGAGTATTTTTCGACTAAGTTGTTGATCCTTTAATGCTCTGGAACATCTTTAAATCCTATGAAAAATTCCCTGCTCCATCCTTGGCTTTCAAAAATGATTTGTGTGCTTTCACCAGCTAACTCACCTTATGATTTGCTGGTTAGATAGTGAAAGCGTTGCCTTTCACCAGCTAACTGGTTGTAAAATTTCCCTGTGCGCTGGTGAAAGCTCTGCCTTGTTTAATTTCTTCTCCCATGCTGATAGAAACAAGTGAAACGCACAGGAAACATGCAAGCATCTCAAATGCACAGATCTAATCTCTCTTTGATGCAATCTTCCATCACATGCATTTGACAAGGTCATTCATGACGTTCCATATCTGAAGATCTTCCTCATCTTTCATATATGCTTCAGGTGAAGAGTAGGCAAAATAGCCCCTTGGCTTCAACAACCTGTACAAATCTAGCAGCAATATACCATCCCTCTGAAGCCAATCAATTCTACGCATGGAACAATGAGCAATTCAGATGGACAGTGTCTTTCATAATGCTTCATGACCTCCAAATTTAATTTGAGCTCGAGCTGATAAATAAGGTTTCGATCCAATGTATGGAATTAAATCTCAAGGCAATGAACCTTTCAGCTCCTTCTTATCTAGACCGAATGCTTCGGTCCCAAACCCTTTTACATATACATCAACAAAAGCTATGAAAGATCTGGCACTGGACTTTCCTTTGCTGGGGAAATTGCATCATCGACTTATTTTAAATAAAAAAACAAAATGTCCTAGTTTATTGGAAAGGAAATTAATTCGAATCCTAAGACATAAACTAAAACAAAAGTAGTTGTAAAGGCTGTCGAATGGTTGAGTTTGTTGATGTTGAATCTCCCTTTAAATATGGATATGATCTTTATCTATTGATTAACTATCACATGCTTTTGACTGCCTGATAAAACTCCTTGAAATCTGGAATTCATTTAACTCTGATTTCCACCTGTGTATTTACTGCCACTTGTCTTGGATGCATGATTGATGTTCTGAATTTGACGAGCTATAAGATTCCAACACATTGAAGATGTAAGATTCATCAACTTCTACCCAAAGACACAGGTTGTGGAAAAATCAGAAGCTCATCCTTTCATATACAAGGCAAAGGCCCATCTGATTCACCTTCGTATAAGATTATCTATAGATCTAATGACAAGGTCCCTTGTATTCATTGTCATCATTTTCTTGTAACAGAGGCAAAGAAAAACCCGATTTTGTAGTATCAATACCTTTCAAACCTGCGAATATTGAAATAACAACTCATGTATTTATAATACATGACTGCCCATATTTGGAAATATATTATATGATGATCTAAATCATATAAACGCTGCGAACTGAGAAAACCATCAGAACAGGACCATACTGGTACACGGGTTTAGATAAATCATTCGATGATAGAAATGAAGTGGAACTTCAGTGTTTGCGCTTGATGATGGTTTGACTGCTGTGAATTTTGTACCATATTATTTGGAGTTGCTATCACCTGGAAACCCTCAAACATCCAACTACGTGTCCATTTCCTGTATGACGTCTGCCCTTCAATTGGATTCAGACTCGTTTGATGCGATGTTCATTAGCATTCCCGTTGAGCTGTCGAAAACATCCCCTTCGGTATCTTTGAGTGTTGACTAATGGCCGAGCGCATGGTAGCATGATCTCTTCTTTGAAAATTTTAAACAGGTGGCATATGATCAGATAGAACATAATAGAACCAGGGGTGCTCAACTTTGACGTGTTGAGTGGCTTGTAGTTTGACACGCTGATATAAAATAACAAGCAAAAACACCTGTAAACTTCTGGCACCTGGAAGTGGCATTAACTTGATCAATGAGGAGAATAGAATCTGGGTTTTGATTTATTACTGACTCAGGATTTTGATATATGGACATGACTTGTGAATAATTTGGACCTTGTGTGTCAACTAATAACAAGAATCGAGACTTAAATCATAGCTTGAGCATGTTACTGTGAACTAGACTTTTGCGTTGAACGCTTTTGGTGTGCATACCTGTAACTTGGCATATGTGAACATATGTCCTGGCCCATGGGTCCCTAAAGTTTTGCTAAAGCCATCAAACCCAAGAGGCTAAAATATAAGTTTGGTATGAAAAAACTCAAGACTTAGACATAAGAATTTAAGCAAGTAGTGTTAATGTGATAAGGACACTAGAATTTTAAGACACTTGCCAAAAGCTAAGAAGGAAAATGAGAGAGAGAGAGATAAAAATGCTTTAAAAATAACCGATGCATTTTGATCGCTAACATTTGGCTCCAACTGGGATGGAGACCTCCCTGCGAGGTTTCCAAGAACCTAGTAGTTCCAGTCGCTTTTTTTCATTGGGCATGGAGTCATTTGTCTGCCTTTGGCATTGGGCATGGAGTCATCTAACCTATGCAATTGTTCTTCAACAAACCTGTACCCTAACTGTAGCTTGCCTGTAACCTGTCTGTAACCTGTCCTGCTTATTTATGAAATCAACAACTAAAAAAGATCTCATTTTCTTGTATGGTGAGCTTATTCCTCTGCCTACTCCTATACTAACGAGTAGAGGCAGATTTATCAAGTAAGATGGAATTTCCAATGCATCCATATCATAAACTGATTTACTATTAAAATCCTTGATCTTGACTTGAACAATAATGGAAGAGATATCATGCAGAAAAGAGGTTTGACCAAATGATAAAGAAAATCTTCTTCTGACAGAAAATTTTTAACATCTATGTTTCTCGTAGATTCCAAATAGTCAGCAAAAGGGTCATCAAATTCATAAAGAAATACCTCTTTGGGCTGCTGATCCAACTGTAAATTGAAAAGGTGTTGAAAACTGCCTTTACTAATCTCATTGTTGAATGTAGGCTGCTCAAGATATGTTGGAGAAACATATATGATAGACTGCAGCTCTGGACTGTTCAGTTCCTCGCCTTCTTCTTGACATCTGCTGCAAAGTTCCTGTTGTTGCAAATCTTGAAACTAAGAGATACCCTTAGGATCTGTTGTAGATTCAAGGCTGTCATATGCTGATATAAAAATCTTCTCATCATTTTTTAATCTTTTAAAGGAGGCAATCTAATCTTGATAACTATTATTAACCATGACGTGCATACATCTATGATCATCTCTTTGCTCATTATTTCTGCTGCAATTCCCCTTTGTCCGCAAAACTGAAAGTTGATGGCTTCCCTTATCATTTGCTGCAAATCCGAAACTGTCACCCATAAACATTGGCAAACTAAGGAAATCTGAAATCTTCAGGTTTTCTGAAAAGTATAAGTCCATGAAAGATGCCACTGGATGCTCAAGAAGAATATAAAAATCATGTTGCTCATCTATAGTAGACACTTGTTCAACCATAACTATTTCTCTAAAAGAAGATGAATAATCTTCTAGTTCTCTTGAGATTAACTCGTGATCATCAAAAACTACAATTTTCTTATCAGAATAATGCTTACAAGAGGATAACAACACAGGATTTCCATCACATGAAAAAGAATCAGCTAAGAACATGTAATCTCTTATGCAGTCCTCATTCTTCATAGGCTCTTATAGATTTACAAATTGATTATAAACTTCACAAGCATACCTATCTCAGGAGGACTCAACGAATATTGAAAAGTCCTGACCTGAATCTGAAATAAACCCATATGCTCGTTGTCGTTCCAAAACAGTTTCAAGCTCATAACTCTCGTGCTCAGAATCTGAAGTATACTGACATTCTGCTTGCTCATGCACTTGCAAATTTTCAAAGAAATATCGATCTCGGATCCTTTAGGAAAGATGAATGTTTTCCTTGACTTCTTGAGCATCTTCAAACAACTGGGTCAGGGATGAAGACTCCCGTTCTAGCAGAAGAAGGACAAGATCTGAATGAAGACCCATGACATAATATATAATGGAAACTGTCTCTGTAGGCCTGACCTCCAAAGGCATGTCATGATAAACACGGTAGAACCTTCTATTGAAAACAGGTAGGGCTTCATCCTGTTCTCGTTTCAAAGCATAGAAATCAGCAAGGTATGAATCTAAATATTTGTACTTTCCCCAATACTTCAGGAAAACATTAGAGAATTTGGTCCAAGAGCCAATTGAATCAGCTCTCAGACTTTTAAACCATGCATCAACATCTTTGATCAGAGACTTTGAGAAAAATCTCATGATCACATCTTCATGAGAAAGCTGAAAATGATCAACGAAATCCAAAAAGGATTCCATGTGTCTCTCAGCTGAAGCTTGATTCTCTCCAGAAAACCAAGGGAGATATTCATAACCGTCATTAGGATAAGGATGAAGAAGAAGGGGCAGCTTTAAAGGTTTTAACATCTTCATCCGGATCTTAAATTGAAAAGATGTGGGCTGATCATAAGAGTTAACGAGTTCATGACAAGGTTCATAAATTATGACAAGAGGGGCTGAGATCTGGACAAGGTCTGAAACAATTTCTATCTTTTCAAGGTCACATGGCTTATCAGATTCTGAAGGAAAATAAATACAGTGGTCATCTTTGTGAATGGGCTGAGGTAAAGCCACCGAATCTACATCTACAATGCAGGGCTGCAGGATTTCCTCTTCTAAAGACGAATATATACAAGAAGGATGATGATTTTCTGAATATACAAAACATAAAATAATTATCTTTACACGCGAAGGGAAAAGAATGAAAGAGGTAATAAAGAACAACAACAGTGCATGAAGCAAACCAATGAACTGATACCTGGATTTTGATTTGAGCCTCTTCATCTTGTATCAACAGGATCCTCCCCAGTGGAGTCTTTGAATGTGGAGTCTCCATATAGATGCTTACAACCAATATAATGCTCAACCTTTGTCTATCATCAAAAGCTGAAACTATGTCGTCTCCCAGGGAAGCTTGCTTCATTCTATGTTCCCCGGCAACGACGCCAATTTGTTATCACTCCAAGAAACTCCTTAGGGTTGTCGGCTAAGGATGCTTGGTAACTTATAAAATGAATGGATTTATGCTTAAGTAATGAATGGATCAATGGGATAACTGAAATACAACAATGTATCCAGACTACTAACAATAATCAAATAAGCTAGTGCTCTCAAGGATTGATAATCAGATAAATAGCTTAAAAATGGGTGAAGAAACCAATGTTTATAAACCAGATACTAAGGGATGGGTTTAATAAACAATGAAAGAAACTAACATTCAAATTGTGAACTGAGCCATGAGATGACAGTTAAGACAACTTGAATGAAAGTATAGAAGAAGAGAGGAATCTGACATCAATAAAGAGAAAAAAATGTCATCTGTATTATCATGAAAGTCTATTAAAAAGAATGTAATTTCTGCATCCAGAATCAAACCCTTGTCTCTTAGAAAAATAGGCATTTATAGCCTTTTACAATCAGTTTTTAAGATCCTAAAAACTTGGATCTGTATCTAAAAATAGCAATTCAAATTAACTAAGCAAATCGATAACAAAGACTTAATGGCTAGACTAGCATTCGAATTGTCTTCAATCTCAAAATT
>ML783561.1:74303-110733 GCA_009831015.1 Picea engelmannii | reverse complement strand
TGAAGAAATTGATAGATTTATATTATTTTACAATAGGGGTAGTGTCCAGGTTGGCTATGGCTCTCCATGCTACCTATAAACTAGAGATATTACAACCAATTTGGGTGAATAAAAGCAAATTCCCCTTCAATAGACCCCCCTACATGGGACTTTAGGCTTATGTTTTTTGTACTTTCTCTTTGTTGGTCCAATTAGTCCCTATATGGAACTTTTATCTCGTGTGTTATGAACTTTCTCTTTATTGGTCCAATTAGTCACTACATGGGATTTTTAGCTCTATGTACACTTTCTCTCTATTGGTTCAATCGTACATCTACAAAATAGAAAAATATTTCTTACGTTTACCTAGGACATTTGAAAATTCCATATTAATCTAGGTTTTGAGAACATTTAATATGTGGATTTATTGTTTTTCTTATTGGATTTGGGGAAATGTCTCTTGGGATTTCTAGGGTATTATGTCAAAAGCTAAAAATAATAATTTTCCTTCAACTCTATAAGTCTTAATAGAAGCTACCTATTCAACTCTGTAAGTTTTAATGGAGGCTACCTATTCATATATGAAGGTGGAAGGAGGTGGAAATTAGATGAATATGAGGGAATATATGTTTATTTTCCATTTTTCAAAAAACTTGTAGGTTACCAATTCATGTAGGAAGGTATGCATGAGGTGGAAATGAGATGAATATGAGGGAATTTATGTTCATTTTCCTTGTTCAATATGGTTTAGCATGTGTTTTTGTTGTTGTCAGGATTTGGTGGTCCATGCTTGTCATGGCATAGCCTAGAATTTGGTGGGTGGTGTGTTCTTGTCATGGGGTTTTTAGATGTATTATCAACTATGATATATGGTTCTAGTTATGTTGGTTGTTTTGGTGCACTATGGAGTTTCCTATATCTAGTCTCTAATATGGTGATTGGTCGTGGTTTCCTTAGATATCGTGGTGTACTGTAGAATTTAGTGGGCCATGAATTGTGCTCATTGTGGCATAGCCTAAAATTTTGTGGGTGCTATATGTTTCCCATGGGTTTCATGGTTATGGTCTTGATTATGTTTTTTTGTTGTGGTTGTCTTGGTGATCATGGTGCACTATGGAATTTGTTTGTTGTTCCATGTTTTTCATTCCTCTCTTGGGTTTGGTCTCGATTATGGTGTTTTGTAGTGGTTTTCTATGTGTGGTAAAACATTTCATGGAGGAGGGTTGTTTTTCCATAGGATTGTAGGTAGTTTAATTGCTACCTCTTGCATACACTGGTAGATTGGTTGGAATTGTTGGTATTTGACATATAGAAAGGGATGTGTTTTCCTTGTGACAGTGTTCTTCAAATTGGATTTGTCCATATGTGTTTTCTTTTTGAGTTGGTCTTTAGCACATAGAAAAGTATGTGTTTTCCTTGTTAACATGTTTTTTGGTTTGGATCTATCCTTGTGTGTTTTCTTTTTGTATGTGATATGGGTTTCATGTTGTTATGTCCCATGTTCAACCCTAGGTTTCTTTTATTCCTACAAAACTATTATTGTTTCCCTATAGTATTGGGGTTTAGGATGGCCTTGTGGGAGTTGACAATGCAACACATGGGGGTTTGCAAAAATTAGAGACGTTTTGTGTCATGTGGTTCCTCTTCATTGAGTAGAGGATGCCTAGTTGGGTTATCCTAGTCTAGTATTTATATTTTTCTATACCATTTCTAGAAGTTATGGCATTGCTCAAGTTCAAGTGAGAATTTTTCTTGTTTAGTTTCATTTTGCACAAATCCAACAAAAAACAACCTTAATACTATTTTTTCTTAGATCTCTATGATAAATTTATCATGTCCTTAGTGTTTTCACATTTTTAATATGTCCTTAATATGTCCACAATCAAGAGGGATATCACATTAAATTAGGTGGTTGAC
Source organism: Picea engelmannii (assembly GCA_009831015.1). NCBI lineage: Eukaryota > Viridiplantae > Streptophyta > Pinopsida > Pinales > Pinaceae > Picea > Picea engelmannii. The sequence continues at coordinate 108,837 of ML783561.1, read as the reverse complement.
CACTAATATTGGTAATTTCACCCTAGTCTAACTGTGCATCCAAAACTAAAGATATAAATTTTTTATTTAGATCTATGAATATGATGATGGACTACGAACTAACAACACATGCACATGCAACTGAAGGTACAACCAAAAAGGTACCTGTCAGATATTTATTCGTCGAGTGAGGAAAGCTTAGGAAAAATAGAGGCCGAAAATGCGACTGCGTCTAGTAGATATGATAAGCAAATAAGGACCAGAGGTGAAAAAGTTAGAATAAAATTTTGTAGACGCATGAAATTTTTTCTTGCCGAAGGAGGATCATGCTCTTATGATGATGAGAGCATATGAGACATAGATGTTCCACTCAAGTATAAACATTTGGTGAAGCAATGGGTACCTAAGGAACTACCTCCTATAGATGTTGATTTCGTTGTCAACAATAGAACATATCACATTGCACCATCCTCCCTACATGGCTTGGGGCTATTTTCCATGGATGGAATAATTGTAAAATACAATACAATAACTGAATTGATGGACTATGTCGGACCGTGTTACAATTATAATGATTGGATCCAGCTGCTCTGGTACATACGAAGTATGCAGAGACATGCACTCGCCGCAAATTATATACAACTAATAAACAAGGATAAAAATAAGGGAATGACTATCTATATTGATGGGAGGCCTAAAGCTTCCAACAATATCACAGGGTTTATAAACAACACACGACCCGGGACAACACACAAACAACCGAATTTCATATTTGAGGGATGTGAAGAGAATCGGGTAGTCCTGTGCGCAATAAAAAAGATAGCTCACGGGGAAGAGTTATTAGTGGATTACCATTTGAATCGAATAGAAACATTGACAAATAGTGTGCAGGTTCTTATGCAACACCTCTTTAAGAAACCTCTACTTATTGCATTATATTTTTTTATTATCTTTAACATTATTGTAAATATTATCTTTAACATTGTTTTTTTTTATCATTAACAATTTTTTAAATATTTGGGGGTTCTAATTATATTTTAATGTGGCAGGATGATCGTGGAAAAGGGCCAGCCGCAGAACATGTAAATGATTATCAATTTCCACTTTCATTTTACGTTGTTTTTATTATTTTCTTATATAATTTTATTGAAATAACATTGTTTTTGTGAAATTATATGTAGTCAACAGGCCATGTGGATCATGATTCCGCCGATGAGGAGGGGTTTTATTCTTGCACTGATCCGATGCTCTTATTAAAAAAAAATATCATTGAAGCTAACAAGGAACTTGTTAGCTTGTTAGATCGTCCAGAACAAATCCCGAACGTCAAAGAAAGGATCAAGCTCCTTATGTCACAACTTAACAAATATAAGGTAATAACCATAATTTAATTCATTTTTTAATGCAATCATATGTTCAATTATGATACTTTGTTCTTTAACTTTTACATTATCTCACGGAAAAACATTTTCTTTTTTATACAGGAATATTTGGAGCCTGTTCAAACCGGGGTTGGTAGTAGTGGCACTACAGAGACGCTACAGAGTCCTGATGCAGACGGTCATACAGATGCTAGAGCACTATTTACTTCTCCATCTTCCACACCTCATTTAGATAGGATCCATGACACACACCGACATGCATCCACACCTTGATCAGAGTCTAGCGATTGTGGCAGAGATGAGGATCATAGTGATGTGGTTTATTTTCCTGGAGCTAGATGTATGACAAGCACGAGGACCCTTCTGTGCACATTTTTGGTCGACGATAATGGGCTTCCATTAAAACAATCAAGACTCCCACGTAGTTTTAATTCATATTTTAATCATTTAATGTTGTCCTCATACAAAAATAATCTAGATTATTAATTTTAAATTAATGATCATATCTTTTTATGTGTAGGAAACGACCTTTTTTATAGCCACATAGAGAGCAAGGCCTTGTCTATTTTTGGGGAAACCTTACACATGAGGTGGAATTGCCAGAATTCCAACCTAAAAAAGGAACTTATAGATTATCTTGAAGGCCTCTTTGGTGTAGACACGTTCAATACAAAAGCGGTCACATCTGCAGCGGGTGAATATTTAAAATATACCCAGGATTTTTATAGACGAAGCTTGGAAAGAAATCCTAGGTATGAGCATCCTCCCTCAATTCCAGAGAGGGAGTGGAAGGTGATCATTGATGATGCAAAAGAGAAGATTTTGAAAAAATAAGGAGAACAAATAACTGGTACACCAAGGTAAATTACAAAATTTTGAATTCAATACTAGCTTTATTTTTCTTTAGATCTAAATAAAAGTGTGGTTATATATAACATACTTGAATATTTTGATGATAGGTTGCCTGACACTTCGAAGGCAACCGAAGCAAGGATTTCCAAACATGGCCAACACAAGCTAGGCCAGGGTGGATACTCGAGGTTATAGTCACGAATCGTAAGTACTCAAACATCTTAAGAATATTATTTGTATCACCTTACAACTTTAAGGTAATTGCAGCGAAAAACATTAAAAAACCATACCCTTATGCAATGCAGGGTGACGACTTCGGAACAGAAACCAAGGAGGAAGACCTCCAACTTGGTTACAAGTATGTTTATAAAGTCATGGTTGATCGTAGGAAAAGCATGGGGCATACCCCAAGATCCAATTTGCGGGATAAGGTAAATACAAATCAGTCCACATTAACCTTTCGTTACTTATAAAATACGTAAATGTTTGATATCGTCCATAATTTAATGTATTTGTTTTAATCAGGGGAGAAACACTATCAATGAAACCATTAGTACTGAAAAACATAGCGTTGATAGTGAAATTCCGCCAGAAGATCATGGTGCTCCTCAACAACCCCATCTCAGTGAGGTGCAGCCCCAAGATGTTCCTGTGACTGAGGCCCACGATGGTAAAATGTCTATATATTAATCATATACTTAATAATTGTGTACTTATAAATTTTGATGTTTCAATGGAAGAGAATGTCATAGATGATCATCCTCGACCTGAATATCAGGTGAATAGGCTGGAAGCCATTCCAATGGTTCTGACTACAGGACTAGGTAAATAATTAAATTGTAGAGTTTTTTTTTAATATTAATGAACTACTTCAATGATATTTAAAAATTGGCCATATAAATTTAATATTTTTTATTTTTTTAGGTAATGGCCCCTCACAGTAGCATCCACGCTGTTGAAAGGACTGCAACAACATCATCTGTTGATGAGCACCCAGTAAACAAAGACATGGACGTGGATGATTTGCTTAAGAACTGGAAAGCAAAAAAGAAGACTAAAAGAAATTCATGATGTCATGTAATAATTTTATAAGACAGTTAGATGTACATTATATAGTTGATAATATACACAAGGCTATTTCTATGGCTTGTATATATCTATGAATGTAATTTTGTTATACACTTAATGACAAAGAGAATTACAATTCTTTTCATTGTGTCATGGACATGGTGTTGCTACTCAACATTGCCTCAAAGCCTACTTATTCATTCCTCTATGATATGTATAATGATGTTGAACCTTCCACAAATTATTGCGAGAAGAAAAATAAGCCAAGGAAAGGAACCCAAGGATTTCAATGTTAAGGTCTTGTGATTCCACAAGGTGGGATACAAAGAGGAATTGTTTCCATGCATAAACATGCTAAATACCTTGATTGAGAATGCAGATGTAACAAGTTGAACATTGAAATCATAGAGCGATGAAATAATCAAGCAATATGGGTGATCATAGATGTTTAGCTATTATTCAATCATTTAACCTTTTAATGTCTTTGAAAAATGAACGTTTGAAGGGTGGTCACCTCCACGACAAAGTTAAGTTCTAAAAGTTTTTTTTTAGTTGTTTAAATAATATTCCATGTCCCATAAGACTAGTTACACTCATTTATGGATTAAGGACCTTATTTTCATCCCCTAATCATGGTCAGGGCCCGAATACCCATCCCGGATACACAAAAAATCCTAATGGAAACCCTTTCTCATTCATATAAAAAATATCCCCTTTAAAGGGATGATGTTGTAGTTAAAGGCCTTGATCATACTTTATGGATTAAGGACCCTATTTTCATCACCTAATCATGGTCAAGGCCCCAACATAAATCCCTACTACAAAAAAATCCTAATGGAAACTTCATCCAACCCATATGCAAACGATCCCCTTTAAATGTCTCTTGTTGTAGTTCATGGCTTTAATCATGGCCTATTAACCCAATAATATTTTTTCAAGGCCTAATTCCTTGGATTTATCCCCCAACCATGGTTAAAACCTTCATATCCATCTTTGATACACAAAATATTATAACAATACCCATATCTCACTCAAAGGTTCATGATTCCCTATATACAACATGTTATGTTGCATATCTTCATGATTCATAGTATTCTTTGGATTATGTTGCATATCTTCATTTACTTTCTTCCCTTCCCTTCTTCCAGGTAAAACCCCTTTGCAACGCATTGCAAATCAAGTGCCAACTCTCTTGTCTGTTGAACCTCAGAGCACCAGTTCTGATACCATGTAGAAATTTTAGCTCAGATACATACTAAGTCATACACATATTTCAACCTCCTATAAAGCTTCAACAATAAAACAGAAATACTATATGACAGAGATATGAAACTAAAATAGCCATGAAAATAATAATGAACAACAAAGAAATCACTCCATATAACAGTAGTAATTTATGGGCAATGCCCCTGGAAAAAACCCAACTTGGGAAAAACTGTTCAAGGAGAGTTTTCTTATTGAGCTAAGAGAAATCTCTTATTAGAGTTTACAACAACAAGTAATCAACAAAAAAAATTCTTGAAAAATGTGCCAACAAACCTCCTCGATTTGTGTGCTAAAAACTACACAAAATAATCCCCATTTTCTACAATGTACAGTCCTTTTAACAACAAATAAAATCTTGATATCTTTGCACATTAGCAATATTGTTCTGCACTAATTTCATACATCCAAACACTTAGAAAAAATTTCCATCCTCTTGCCTTGATTTTTGTGCCTCTATGTTGTTGTACGACCTCTAAATAATGATGTACGACCTCCCTTTTCACTGTTGTCAACTCAACATTTAATGTTGTAATTTCTAGAAAAACATGCCCTCTTCTCCTCTTGAAAATCATGCCCTCCTTCAGTTGTACGAACCCTCTCCTTCCTTGGAAATTGTGCCCCTCCTCTAGCTGTACGAACCTCCCTCTTTCCCTTGGAGAATGCGCCCTCCTCTTGCTATTACTCTCACTTCTCTGTGAGCTCAATCTCTTTCTTGAGAAAAGTGACTCTTCACCTTCTTGCTCAAGCTCTCCTCAAAGTGTGTGCCCTCTCTCCCTCAAGTGATACCTTTATGCAATTTCCAATGTGTAACTCCTTTAACACTTGGTCTCCCAATGAGATTGATGGTCAAGATCTAATCTTTCCCTCATGAGATCAACGGTCATGACTTAATCATTCGTTGAGGTCACTTAAGTCACTAAAGTGATCGACAACCTCATAAATTCACTTTTACACATTAAAAAATAAAATCTCAACTTAACTTTATAAAATCGCTTTATAAAGTCACTAGGGATAAATGTGCTCAGTCACTTCTGCATGTTGGGCGCCGCCTATGCGGAAGTACCTCAGAGCCACCAAATCTAACATAAAGTGCATATAACAAAGCATTCTATGTTTTATTACCTAAATTGTTGTCAAGTGACTATATAATAGAAGTGAATAAGTGGAGGGCTATTTCATGGCACTTGTTTGTTTATGTGCTCATACCCATGTATACATATATACTTACCTATATGCATAAACATTGCACAACCTTTAAGAAGACTAATATTTATTTATTAGGCATAAAATTAGTCTTGGCCTTGAAATATTTTGAAGGAAAAAGTGAAATGTTATTTCAGTAGTGCTTCATTGGCGGTGTTGAAAATCATGACATGGTCTTACCAAGGTTGAACTCAAATTTCCCAGCCTTGCCCAAAAATGTAATAACAATCATATTTCATTATTCTTGTAAGGAGACTAGGAGGATGTCATCATCTATGAGAAATAGGGTAGATATCATGTCTCCATAAAAACCTCTGCAAAAGAAAGTCATGGATATCATGTGAGAACCATATTTAGGTATGATAACTATGCCATATAGTATCATACTCTTGATAAAGAATCCTACTTATTAAAGTTGTTCTAGTAAATTCAAGAAACATTGTCAGGATCTTTTGAAAGTTCACAAAACTAAACGGGGTTGGTGTGCTATTCTTTGCATGCCACAATAGTATGGCCAATGTGAGGATGTGTTTAAGAGAAAGGTAATCTAGATCCTTTCTCGTCCTTTGGATTTGAATCTACTCACTGTAGGTTAGTGGAAAAAACTTGTAGAGACTATAAATCGCATGAAACTTGTTGGAACCCATGGAAACTTGCTAGAACTTGCATAGAGCTCATGATTTTGACCCCTAATAGGTAAACACATGTTGGACAACTGAGAGGGGGGGGGGGTGAATCAGTTGTTACCATGCTTAAACAATTATTCTTATTTTAAACTCTTTACAGAGCACTCAATGACAATCACAATAATGCAGAGAGGTAAGCAATAGAACATTCGACATCAGTCACACATATGAAATAAACAGAGACAGATATTTCTTGAGGAAACCCATAAAGGGTAAAAACCTCTTTTTCTTGGTATGATAAGTAATATTTACATTTTGTACATTATCATACATATGAGCTCCAACTCATTGTGAGGCTACAACCTCTGTTTTGCAAGTTGCGACTTGCTGAGAGCACCAACTCTCTATTTTCTTTAGCACGGACTAGAAGGAAGCACCAACTCCCTGAGTGTTCCATCACCGACTGGATGGAAGCACCTACTTCCACTTATACAAGCACCAACTTGTTTGAGAGAACAAACTCTCTGGTTTCTCTAGCACCCACTAGAAGGAAGCACCAACTCCCTGAGTGTTCCAACACCAACTGGATGGAAGCACCAACTTCCAGTCACACATGCACCAACCTGTATAACATAGAACAAAAATTCTCCCTTGCACCACCCTGCCACCCTGGCTTTTCTGGCTGGAACCAGATGGAAGCTACAACTTCCCATGTTCAAGAACCCACTTGAACCTATGAGGATACCAGTCCTCCCTAGCACCTCCCTACCACCCTGATTATAAATATTTTCTACTGAAACTTATTACAGTGATTCAACAATTGTCATTGACTTACCAGGCTTTTCACTGTTCTTCCATGCTGCTCTGCTCTCCTATATCAGTGTCTCTCTGCCTACATCTTCTTGTGCTTTCTGATCTTCTACTTTCCTCTACAAGTGCTCCTCAGCCTTCTTTTACTATCTCAGTTATGCATCTCTGTTCTTTGCTTCTCCTACGCTTTATGCTCTGCGTCTTTTTTTTTTTTTTTTTTACCATGAATTACGCCTCTTCAGTGTATTTATACTATATGTGCACCTTATTCATCTTCCATGCATAGTGCCTCTACATTCTCTTCACCGTGCCATGGTTCTACTCATTGGGTTGTTCACTTCCACTCCACTTTTTGCTCTTCTTTGCTCGCTCAAGCCTCAAAAAGAAAATTGCATCTCGCTTCTGTCTGTTCCTCATCTGTTACTCATCTCTGAGTTGTATCTCACACTGTGCATATTGTTGGTCTCACACTGCGCATACTGTCATTTTCCCTTTCTTACAGTTCAACTCATTGTTTTCGGTTAGAACTGCCAGCCAACACCAGTCATTCCCTTTCCATTTTCTCCTATACCTCTTCTTTAGTTACACCTTGAATCTCCAAGAAAACGCATCCGCAACTGAATCGCCAACCGTCCAAGAATCATGATTCAGTTCTCCTAATTGAATCATAACTGATCGATTACCTGTGAGGTGAAATAGTAACCCTTTGATCAAGTTTCCAATTAACCAGCACCGTTGGATTAAATCTGTAGTATTTCACGTTTATCTCATATGCCCACTAGCTGTGACCGAGCGCTAAATAGAATTTGAATTTCATGATTTCGCATCTCGGCATTCCTGTGATGAAGGGTCTCGACACTCCAAGTCACGATCATCGAGACTCCGAGATGGAGCTTAGCACCACTAGCTTCTTCCCCTCACGTGACCACCGATGGTGACCACAGGATACGCCAAAAAGGTGCTTCGTATTTCGTGAACTTATGAACTTCATTGAGCCTAATCAACGATCGAGATATCCAATGATCCGACGGTCCAGATCTCATCACGATCTTGCATATCACGATTCATGTTATGAAGGATATCGATACTCCAAGTCACGATCGTCAAGAATCTGAGATGGAGATTAGCACTGCTAGCTTCTTCCCCTCATGTGATCACCGATAATGACCACAGGCTGCACCAAAAGGTGATTCATATTTTGTGAACTTATGAACTTCATCGAGCTTGATCAATGATCGAGATCTCCAATGATCCGATGGTCTAGATCTCATCGCGATCTCGCATATCAAGATTCATGTGATGAAGGGTCTCGATGCTCCAAGTTGCGATCACCGAAACTCTGAGATGGAGCTTGGCATCTCTAGCTCTACTCTCCAGCTCTCAATAATGTGACCACAAGATATGACCACTCGCCAATAAAACAAGCACTTCGCTCATTTGACTTTCCAGTCAGCGAAACGATGATCTTTCGCCATGTGTCCTATGGAACCAATAGTCCAGATATTATCGCGATTTCACCACGTGTCCTTCTTGAATCGACGGTCCAGATTTCTCCTCGATCCGATGGCTCAGATCATTTTTCATATCGTGAGTTGGAAGGTTTGAGAACTTCCTTCCTTTGACCTTTCAGTTAGTGAAATGATGATCTGTGACCACGTGTCCTGCCCGAAGATGGACGGTCCTCCTTCTTTCGGGATTTTGTAAGCCCGCTTCACCTTTCACTTTAAAGAACGTGCAGGTTCTCTTGGATCCAATGACAGTCAGACCCCGTGCTCAGATCTAATGCCTGAGATTTGTCCTCCATCTGTGCGCTTGACCTATCTGAATTCAGATCTGATGGTCATCGGGAATTCTCAATGTGATCCAATGATCACTGTCGCTTCTCCTCCCGAGCTTACACATCCCCCTGACTTGGAATAATTTCTAAGTGTCAAAGGCCTCGACCTTTGATCCATCTAAGATCCTGAGTACGCTATCTCTCTTGAGCTTTGGCAATGAGTTGACCTTGTCCCTGGTGCACACCTACGCACTGTGTGCGACTCTGCGCTAATCCTCCTGAGTTTACGTTGTTCCTGTTTTTCCATCACTGCACACTCTGATCTTTCCATCAATGACAAGCACACTCTGCCTGTAAACATGCCAACAACACGGACCCCACATGCAAAGCACTTAGAGAAAGGGCTTAGACAAGGTTTTGGAGGGAAAAAAAGACCTTGAAATCCTCTAATGAAACCCTAAAGGCATATAACTCATTTTCTCATTTATTCTTGAGTGATTGTGTTTCAATCTATAGTGTGACTGTGAACAAGGAAACTTGTTTTAGTGGGGTTTGTTATAATACCTTCAATCTCTACATGCTTTGATATCTCCTAAAATACATTCACACTCTCATGCTTCAAGATAAAATGAAGGAAACAAAATAAATGATACTCGACATTGGAGACATTGTCTATTTTGAGTTTATGATTATGTCATGATTTATGTAGTACAATAGTTGAATTGTTGAACTTGTTATTATTTGATGGATTCCAAGCTATTTGAAATTTTGATTTATGGTTCAGTTTTTGAACACATTTCAAGTGCCAAATTTTATATTATCATATTTGATGAGATGAATTGACGAATAAACTGTTGTTTTATAGATTTATGGACGAAAATGTCATATTATTTTTTTTGCATAAAATTTCTTGTATTTTGATATTTTTTTTTAATTAAATTTGATTTTAATTTTCAATTTAGAGTTTTTTCAAGTCTTGTTGAGCCGTCAAGTTTTTCCCATTCCCAAGCTGGCCAATTTTTTGTTGAGTTTGAGTCTCACAACCTTGGTTTGAAGCAATGTTGTGAGACATGCCGAATGTCTGTGAGTTTTTTGGGTCAACGATGAAATGAATAACCAGTGAAAACTTGTTGTGAAACTTTCCTAAAAATGAAACCTACCAAAACGTGTTGAACCCGACTCAAACTTGTTAGACTTGTTGAAACCTGACAAAACTCGCCCATTAAGCAAAGGTGGATCCCACATGGAATTGACTTGGAGAAAAGAACAAAATGTGTTTTTTGGAGGGAGAAATATGAGCAAGAACACATCAAAGGAAACCCTACAGGCATATAACCCAAAAACAATATGCATTTCACTCATTTGCTCATTTTATCTTCATTGATTTGAGTGTTCAGTTGGACTGTGAACACTGAAACGTTTTTCAGCAGGTTGTGTAATTTTTGTTTGGGGTTCAGTTGGAGTCTTGAGAACACTTGTATTTGTGGGTTGAAGACTGAATGGGAGGTGGAGAGTCAAGATATATACATTTTAGATCTTCGGTTTCAATTTCATTCTGATTTTGAAGAAAGTATTCTAATTTTCAGCAAAATTGATTTTGGAGATTTCATCTTCATTTTTAATTCGAGGATCAACCTACAGTGATATACTCTTCTCTTCTTTGTATTGAATCTTGACTAACCATGGCTCCTAAGTCCAAAAGGTGGTTTGATCAAGCATGAGAACATGCCTTCAAACTTGAATCAAATGGTGACAAGAAGCTCAAGTGCAAACACTATAACCACAGTATGAAAGGGGGGGCACAAACAAACTGAAACACCACCTAGAATGAATTCGTTGCAAAGATGTCATAGTCCCATGCAAGCTATTTGATTTATGTTTAAGTTTTTGGGGCTAATTTTAAGTGTCAATTTTTTTGTTATCATATTTGATGAGATGAATTGATGGAAAACCTATCGTTTTATAGATTTTAAGGATGGAAATGTCATTAATATTTTTTCTGCACAATTTTTTTTGTATTCTGAGTGTTGTTTCTATTTGAAGAGTTTTGAACTGATTTTTTCCGAGTTGCAAAGTTTTTCCATATCCCAAACTCGCTGACTTTTCGTCAATCCCAAGTCTCACAACCTTGGTTTGATGTGAGTTTAAGTTGGGTGGTTGGTGTGCATTATAGTCAAAACATGGAAACGATATAATGGGCATGCCATATATTGGTCTTAGGGATAAATAAATATTAGGAACATAAACTACCACTCTCCAAAATGAATGAAATCATCTCCATACAAGCTTGGATATTAAGCAAAGTTCATTCATATTATAATCAGAATAAGATTTATTAAAAATGAAACCTTCTTTTAGAGAAAAATGCACAATGACTTCAAGATGAACAAATAAAGAGGATGGCAAACAAGATAATGCTTTCCAAGAAAAATATTGTTTGAACTAACAAGAAACTTGACAATTATAGAATTGATTTCAGTTTTTGTTGATTACACCATGTAAACCAATTGCCCTTAGTATATATCTAGAAGGAAAATCCATGGGGTAAGTAAGAGTTATTGTCCAAATACTCAAAATAACACGCTCAATCAATATACACAGTGTACGCCAAATGTGAGTGTGGAGCACAACTTTCTTATAGTTAGGAACAAGTTCCTCCAAATAACCCAAGTACATCCATATATCCAAATCATATGTTTAAATGTTTCACATATGCATTCAATTCAATTACATATACATTCAACCCCATATATACCCCCCATTGGGTCATAACATAAGTACCCCCATTCGAAAAACTATCCTAAAAGCTTTGTGGATAAATCTTTTTCATGTGATGAAACCAAATAATCGAGTTACTTATATTTATTCTCTCATACAATATGATTATTCATACATCCATATTTAGTTCTTTTCAGTGTCATTCTTTGATAGCTTCCTTTCCTTTGATTCCTTAAATATTTGATAATATATTGTCGCATAATTGTTCCTTGATTCCCTATTCCATTAATATCCTTGAATTTACCATCTTCTTCCTTGGTAACATTGATGTGGCACCAAATCTCATGGACTAAAAGAGTAAAATCTCTCTTTAACTCTTCTCTCAAAAATAATTTTCATCTTATTTTGATATTCTTGGAATCTCTCATTCACTTGTTCTTTGGTCTGTTGCACCTTAATTATTTGATAAAATATTCTAATAAGATCATTAAGCTCTTCATTTGCATCATGTACTAATATTAATATTAAAATGGTAATATTAAATCAAATAATTTTTTTATTTTTTTTGAAATAAATATTGTTCATCGCACTTGCGACGACAACTTAAATAGTTGCGACAGTTTTGCAATATAAACAACAAAAGTTGTCATCACAAGTGCGATGACAACTTAAATAGTTGCGACAGTTTTGCTATGTAAACAATGAAAAGTTGTCATCGCACTTGCGATGACAACTTAAATAGCTGTGACAATTTTTCTATGTAAACAACGAAAGTTGTCGTCGCAATTGAGACGAAATGTTGGTTTCACATTTTTTTCCTAAATTGCTGTATTGGCGAGGATATTTATTTTTTGTCGCAATTGTGATAAGTTCCCTAGGGGCGTCACTCTTGCAATGTTCATTCAATTTTGTCGAAATTTCCACGTGACACAAAATGACATTTCAGAGAGTCTAGATTCGTCACAAATTCCATGACATAACGTCGCAAGAGCGTCGAAATAGCCGTTGCAAAATGACCCAAATTTGCTAGTGAATCTTCCTTTTCTGATAGTAAAAATCCTTCTAGTTGTTCAATGTAGACTTCCTCTTCTAATTCTCCATTAAGAAGGGTTGATTTTACATCAATATAATACACCTTGATTCTTTTGGAACATGCATAAGCTAAGATCAATCTGATTTCATCCACCCTAGAAACTAGAGAAAAGGTTTATTCAAAATATATACCTTCAACGTGAGCATATACTTTACATACTAACCTTGCTTTTTTTTTTGTTACATGTCCATCCTCATTCAATTTGTTTTTGAATACCCACTTTGTACTAATCAAGTTCTTGTTCTTCAACCTTGGGACCAATTCCCATGCATCATTATTCTCTATCTGATCTAATTATTCTTCCATAGCTTTGATCCAATGTTCATCATTGTTGGCTTCTTAAAAATTGCTTGGTTCAACTGTGGATAACAGTGCTAGGTGCCTTTATTTTTGTGAACGTATTCTTCTTCGGGTTTCAACTCCTACATATTTTTTCCCAATAATCTATTCTAGTGGATAATTTTTCTCCACTCCTCAGCTAGGAGTCTTTGGAGGTATCTAAAGATATTTTTTTCTTCTTACTCTTTCTATGCTTTTGGTTTCTCTTCTTCTTCTTCTGCTTCTTCTTCTACTTCTTCTTCTTTCAAATCTTCTCTATCATTTTGCTCCTCTAGATATTTTCTTCCTTCTTTGATATTTCTTCCATTTGTTTCATCAATCATTACATTGATTCTTTCCACTATTATGTTGAATCTTATATTGAAGCATTTATATGCTTTTCTTTTGCTTGAGTACCCAACCAGTATGTCGTTATCAACTCGGGAGTCAAATTTTCCAATCCTTCCATCTTTTGTTTTGATATAGCATTTGCTTCCAAACACTCTGAAATAATTCACATTTTCCGGTGTTACTTTCCATAACTTGTAGGGAGTCTTATCATTGTTACTTCATACCATTCCTCTATTTAGGATATGAACTACTGTATGTACTACTTATGCCCAAAATATGTCACCTAACTTGGAATATTTCAACATGGTTTTTTCCATTTCTTGTGTTGTTTTATTCTTCCTTTCGACGACTCCATTTTGTAGAGGTGTCTTGGTTGTTGAGAACTATATTTTTATTCCATGTTCTCCACATAAATCCATGAATTCCTTTGATGTAAATTCTCCTCCATTATCTGATCTCAAGCACTTGATTTTCAAATCTATCTCAATTTCAACAATCTCATTGTATATATTGAAGTGTTCGAATGCCTCTAATGTATTCTTGAGAAAGTAAATTGCTGTCATTCTTCATCAACCAATAGCATAAAGTAATGTTCTACATTCAATCCCTTCATTATTGTTGGTCCACATAGGTCAATATGTACGATCTCAAATGGTTTTTTCGTGGATTACTCTTTTGATTTGAACTTGGTCCTCGTCTGTTTTCCCTATAGACAATGCTTACATAAAGTATTTGTTGGATTTGAAATCTCATGCATTTTTCTTACTGCTTCCTTTTTGTTTATTTTGAAAAGATTATCAAAGTTCATGTGACCCATTCCTTTAATCTAGAGCCAACTTTCATTTTCCTTTCCTAAGAAACATTTTTCCTTTCCAATTTCATTCAGTACATATATGTTGTTTCGGGTTCTTATAGTTGTAGCCACCAACTTTTCTAATCTTTCTTTCCTTATCTCACTTGAATATGCCTCTTCCTATAATAATGGTTGAGTTGTCATTGTTGAATGAAACTAATCCATCTCCTTCCTTATTCAGAGTTAGAAACCTATTCTTGTCACCTATCATATGCTTTGAACAACCACTGTCAACATATCACCCATATTTCTTGTGTTGAGCTTGTAGAGCAAGCAAGCATTCTTCAGTGTTGAATTGATCCTTCTTCCTTCTTCATATCCTTTGTGGTTCATGTTTATGACTTTTTATATTCTTCTTTGGTTCTCTTGGAAGAACAATTAATCTACAATCTTTGGCCATGTGTCCAAAATTGTTGCATTTGTAGCCTCTACGTCATTACTCAATGATCCAAAATCATTGTAGTTTTTGTTCTGTATTTCATGAGGCCTTCTTGGATAACTATTATTTGAGTAGCCTTCATAGTTTCTTTTGTTCTTGGCACAGGTTCTATAGTTTATAGCTTTGTTCCAAAAATTGTTACATGAATAACATAAACCAAGAAAAAAAGTTTGGTACCTGAGGGTGGAAGATCTTCTGAATGTTGTTGTTATTCTGAATTCTTCTTCTTGAGATATTTCTATTAACAATTGTTGTTGATTTTGAATTATGAATCTTCTAGGTGGTTCAGTTTCTCTATGATCTTCTTCTTGGATCTTCTTTCCTTCTTCCTTTTTAGGACAACATTTGACGATTTCTACATAGTTTATTTTTTTTGCTTCATGTTTTGTTGTCTTGGAAATCAAACCTTTCTCAGTCTACATCTGGTTGTATCGTATCCCGTACCTATCTTAGTATGTCATTTGACTGTTGATGATCTCATCCAATATTTTGGTGCTATCCTCCTGCATATATTTCTTTTGAAGATCTTTTCTTAGAGTGACTATTTGTAACACCCCCAGCCATCAAAACCACTGACGGGAAACACTACCCAAATACCCTGTCTTCTACAAACTACCTCTGATACCAAAATTTAACGTCCTCGGCCATCAACACCATTGTCGGGAAACACCACTATTCTCTCTCTCTCACACACACACATATATAACATGCATTTTTAATGAATTTAAAAATAAATAACACATAATTACTTCTACCATACAGACTCAAATGGAATTGGTAGTAATTCCTACATGCAACAGAACACATGATAACATTTAAAGAATCACAGACATGCATAACATACATAATTAAACATGGACATGGTACTTATCTTTTAACTAGAGTAAAACCACCAAATGCGTGCAAACCTTCCACAAACCTCCCATCCTTAGACCACACTGCTCATCACCCTCAGTAGAGGGTCACCCTCGAGCTGGGACTAAAATCCACCAGAGAGGGATTCCTAAGCTAGGAAAGGTCAATAGGAAAGTCACATAGTTTAAGAGGAAGGATTATCTCCCAGGAGCCACTTACACCCACTTCTCATAGACTCTCATTCCCCACATGCCTGTCCCACCCCAGGAGTATACACCTTCACTGTCACATAGTCCATCGGTTGCTCCACCTCCCTTGCCTTGAGTTTCAGCAATAGGCCAGACCAGAATTATCAGAGATCTGTAGTAGCTACAAGACTCCCTCCAAGAGAAATCACTTCCTCAACACAATCTCTCACCTGGAAAGAGTTTCCCATAGTCTTGACAACCTGCTTCTTCAATCCACAACAACCTCCCTCACCTCGAGAGAGAGTTTATCACATGTCTGACAACCTACTTCTTCAACCACGATAACTAAGTCGGGTAAGGAAAGGGACGACTGAGTAAATTACAGAGGTGAAAAATGGTCACAGGTTCAATGATGGTGGAATTGGTTGGTTTCTTTCTTTCTCAGTGTGTGAGCGACCTCGTGAGGAGATATGGGGCAGACGGGTCTAGCATAGCTAAAAATGATGAAAACGTGAGAGAAGAAAAATCCCTACGGGAATCCCCCCCCCCTGCGTGAGTGAGTGTGTGCATTCCCTTCATGAGTGCATGTGCCTGAGTCGACACCTGTCACTCATGAGGTATGTTCTTTCCCTTTGGAATTCACCTTTCCTCCCCCCTAGGAACTGAGGATAAAAACCATATCCTTTTAAACAACCTTTTGGAATAATAATAAATTATTATTCTCTTGGACTTAAGATCTTAGGATTATCCCCTCTTTCCAACCTCTCATTCCCCTCTCCCTTACCTAGCCTGGTGGAGCGTAGTACCCCATTCTATTTTATCATGGTTGGTCCACATGCAATGATGTTTTTATTTTAAGAATATGAATATTTACGTGTACAAAACAAGCTCCTGGCCTTTTAACACCTAGGCTCTCCGACCTACTAACACATAAGCTTACCAACTTATAATTTCCTGGCTCACCAGCCTACAAAACATGTTACAGTTCATAAATACTATTGGGGCTCGTCCTTGGGGATATTACAATCCCCTCCCCTTATTTTTTCATTGTCCTCAGTGCAACTTATTTACACAACATCAACAAGATTTTCAAAATCTTCAAAAAGATGTGGGTATTCTGCTTGCATAGCATATTCATGCTCCCATGTCACGTCCTCAGGACCGTACGATGTCCACTGGACCTTTAAAATCCCTATGGCTCGATTTCAGAGTTGTTTTCTCTTCCGGTCCAATATGCGCACCGGATGCACTTGCAAGACGCCTTCTTGATTCACCTGAATCACATTCCAATCAATAACATGATTAGCATTAGGTATTTATTTCTTAATCAATGAAACATGAAACACATTATGTACATTCATGGATGCAGACAATGAAAACATATATGCAACTGGTCCAATCCTTTCTAGGATTTCAAATGGCACACAATATCTGGCTGCCAACTTGGAATAGTTTCCCAACTTCAGGGAACTTATGTTGGCTTTCACTTTCAAGAAAACATGATCACCCACTTTAAACTCCCCATGGGTTCTGTTCTTATCTACAAACGTTTCCGCCTGTCTTGGGAAGTCTTCAAATTCTTCTTAATCTTCAATATTTTCTCTTCCATTTCCTTGAGCAACTCTGGCCCAACCACTGCCCTATCAGTTGGGTTGTCCCAACTTATTGGCATGTTGCACTTTCTTCCATAAAGTGATTCAAATAGGATCATATTCATTGATGCTTAATACCCATTGTTGTAGGAAAATTCTACCAAGTGTAGGTAGTCTTCCCATTTAGATGGTTTTTCCATCACATACATCCTTAGCATATCTTCTATCACTTAGTTCACCCTTTATGTTTTCCCATCAAACTCGAGATGATAAGTAGTGTTGAAGTTCCGATTTGTTCTGAACCCTTTGAATAACCCCTTCCATAACTTTGAGGTAAATTTTAGGTCTTTGTCAGACACAATTGTCTTGGGTATGCCATGCAATCGTGCTACTTCTCTCATATAAATATCAACAACACTAGTTGCCTTGTGAGTAGTCTTCAAAGGAATAAAATGGGCAGCTTTCATAAGCTTATCCACCACCACCATGATGCAATCATGTTTCTTATTTGTTCTGGGAAATCTTGTGATGAAATCCATTGTCACCACTTCCCACTTCCACTCAGGAATGGGTAATGGTTGTAGCAACCCAGTTGGGTGCCTATGCTCAGCCTTGAACTTCTGACACTCCATACATATGGTGATGTATTTTTCAATTTCCTTCTTGATACCTGGCCAAAAGTAATGGATCTTGATTGTTTCCATTGTTTTCTAATATCTAGGGTGCCTAGCATAAGGCACATTATTCATTTCTTTCAAGATCATAATTATCAATTACTGAGAATTAGGTACATAAATTATGTTTTTGTACATGAGTGTTCCATTAGCTTCCAATTTATAACCTTCCACTTTTTGTAGCATCTTACCTTGTTGTAGCGTTGCTACCAATTCCATGTACTGCAAATCTACATTTGTAGCTTCTGAAATTCTTCCTTTAATATCAGTTTGGTAATGATAATGGTCGTAGCATGTAGTTCATTCACTCTTCTGCGGAGTGCATCAACCACTTTGTTCTCTTTTCCTTTGATATGATTTATATCAAAGTCATACTCACAAAGGAATTCCAACCACCTACTCTGCCTAGCATTCATAGTTGGTTGGTCAAATAGATACTTTAGAATATGATGGTTTGTCCTAAGTTCAAACCTCTTTCCCATGAGTTAATGTCTCCGTTTCTTTAGCACGTGTACAATAGATACCAACTCCAAATCATGAGTTGCATAGTTCTTTTCATGATCTTTCAATTTTCTAGACTCGTAACATATTACAAACCCATTCTGGCTAAGGACTCCTCCCAATCATTCTTTGCATGCATTTGTACACACTACAAAATATTCATTTGGATCTGCAATCCCCAGGATTAGAGCACTGGTTAACAACTGCTTCAATTGCTGGAAGCTTCCCTCACATTCTTCTGTCTATTGAAGTTTATTATCCTTCCTTTGCAAGGAAGTGATGGGGTGAGATATCCTTGAGAACCCTGCAATAAACCTTCTATAATATCCGGCTAGACCCATAAAGGATCTGACTTTTGTCACATTCTTCAGCACTGACCATTCTCTAATGGATTCTATCTTCTCAGGATCCACAACTATCCCATCTTTTGAAATAATATGTCCCAAATAATGGATCTTCTTTTGATAGAATGAGGACTTGCTCAATTTGGCATACAGTTGGTGCTCTCTTAGAACCTACAACACCATCCTCAAATGATGTTCATGCTCTTCCTCTAACTTGGAATATACCAGGATGTCATCCAAAAATACCATGACAAACTTGTCTAGATATTCTCTGAATACACTATTCATTAGGCACATGAAAACAATGGGTGCATTTGATAAACTAAATGGTACCACTCTGAATTTGTAATGACCATACCTTGTTCTAAAGGCGGTATTGATGATGTATTCATCCTTTATCCTTACCTAGTGGTACCATGACCTAAGATCTATTTTTGAAAATATCTTGGCATCCTTCAACTAATCAAAGAGGTCATCGATCCTTGACAAATGATACTTGTTCTTAATAGTCGCTTTGTTCAACTGTCTGAAATCAATGCTCAATATCAATGTCCCATCTTTCTTTTTCATGAACAGGACCAGGGCACCCCAAGGCGACACACTTGGGTGTATATACCCCTTCTTCAGAAGTTATTCAAGCTGCAATTACATTTCTTTCAGCTCTTGTGTACTCATTCTATAAGGAGTTTTTGACACTGGAGCTACTGTAGACATCATGTTTATAGAGAAATCAATATCTCTCTTCGTGGGTAGTCTAGGTACCTCCTAGAATACATCCTCAAAATATTTTAATATTGCATGGTCTTCAATATTTGACACCTTATCCTTATGTGCTTCATCCATATGAGCTGCAAATATTTGGCAGCCTTTCCTGTAACACTTCTTCAACTGCATTGTTGAGAGTTTTCTAATAGCAACTGCTCTGGGAATTCCTTGGACTGGTCTCTGATTTCCTTCCTCATCCATGCAAGTGAATGCCTTGTTACGACAGTCTAATATGGCATGGTGTTGGTCCAACCAATACATCCTAATTAGACAGTCATAGGAACATAAAGGTAATATGTTCAATTAATCCCTTGTGCTCAGCCCGTTCATGTCCACTGGAAAAGACTTGACCAACTCAATAACTTTTCTTTTGGCTCCATAGCCAGCTGCACTAACTAGGATTTTCCATGCTTATTTCTTGGCAAATGAAAACCTTCCACCATTCTAGGATCTATATAACTATGAGTAGCCCCTGAATCAATTAAAATAGTAAAGACATGGTTATTGATCATACCTTCAACTTCAATCATGTTTGATTGAAACTTAGCTTTCTTGTTTTCCAAGGCTGCATAAATCCTTGGTATTCCACTGCCCATGTCTTCCATTGTTTCTTCTTGATAAACATTGTGGACAACTCTAATTTTTTCATTTCTATGGGGGCAATCTCTATACCCATGATTTCCTTTACAACCCCAACATTATATAAGTGGTTTTCTTGGCATTTGCCTACCTATTTCAGCCTTCTCGGGCTCTCTAAAACTTGGTTGTCCTTGAGGAATGTTTATGAAAAAGGGAGGCCTATTCCCCTTTTGTCTCTTCTCTTTCTTGAATTTCTTCTTGTCTTCCCAAGCCTTCCGAAAAGTGGGCTTTTCTCTTTGCTGCTCATATAAGCATTTTTCTCTCCTTATAGTTTCTTCCATAGTTTTAGGATCATCATACTGGATCTTGTCATCGATGGAAGATGGAAGTCCACTCAGATACCTTTGAATTTTGACAGTCTCATCCTTGATGAAAGGGACATTTTTCAACAATTCCAAAAACCTTCGTTCATATTCATCAATGGTCATTCTACCCAGCTTGAGTTCAAAGAACTCTTTTATATTTCTATCATAGTATCTCTTAGTCAAGTATTTCTTTTCGAAATAATTCTTGAATTCCTTCCAAGTAACATTTTTATCTTCAATGTGTTGCACCTGCACAAGTTGATCCCACCACATGGATGCCTTTCCTTTCAATTGATACATTACAATTATTCCTTCTGCATGGGGGGAGTAATTTTGAAGTTGGAAATATTTCCTCATGCCAAGCAGCCATGTCTCAGGATCTTCTTCCTTCTGGTGTTCTCCATCAAAGGTAGGAGGCTTAGTATTGTTCATTTCTCCCTTCAGTTCATCCACTCCAGATCTCTTGTGCTTTCTGGTAGGAGATGAGATTGAACTACTGTGTTCCCTCCTCTTGGAGTGTCCTTGGGAGTGATTATGGTGTCTGCCAACATTCCTTGATTTTATCTTCTCATCAGGGGACCGACGACTTCCTGATTTATTGAAGTCACTCTCCTTATCCAATTTATTTTCTATCCTTTCCAAGCTCTGTATCAACTTTAGCTTGAATTCTGCTTGTTGATACCTGGATTTCATGAGCTTTATGTTATCTTCTTGGTGATGATGGACATCGTTCTGCAATATTTCAATGATTTTCATCATGTTTCCTTCCTTATCTATCTCTTCTCCATGCCCATTGGAGTTTTATCCTTCAACTCCCAAATGGACATCCATTCCTTTAGCTTCATTCTCATAACTGAAGGCATTTTGTGCCTCCTCCATTTCTCTTCACTCTGCAACAATTCAATTCATTTATGATAATTTTTGACTCTCCAAACACAGCGTGCAGTCAACCAAAATTTTTCAGTTCACCAATCCTTAAAAAATTCCATAGTATTCATAAACCAATCTGATTCAAAGAAAACTTTCAGATTCCATTTTCTATGGTTCTCGATCAATTGAGAATCCTCATGGATCTTTTCTTTTTGAGCTCTGCTCTGCAATAATTCTCGGGCACTAGCCCCTTTTTCTTAGCTCCCAACCCATGCAACCATGGGCTGTGGGAAATTTCTATATATCTAGGCGCTTATTCGAGACTTCGGGCCTCCGACTTCAGAAGTTTCTAACCCAAGTCATTGTAATTTCTCGGAGTGCTGAATAGTTGAACTCACAAAGTGTGGGGAAGTGGATCTACGGTCCACTGTTCATCAACAATCAAGGGTTGAGATGAAATATAACCCTCAGCAAGAAGATATGACTATTGTCGTATAGTGGTTAATATTCACGCAAGTCTCATCGGCTATGATCATCAAGCCCCATCACCCATACTCGAGAGGGGTCCATGTGGAGAAACATTAGAAACAGACACGTGGCCCACTCAGACAGGTGACACATGTCATGTTCCCAATGACATTTCTATCTTTGGAAGGTCCGAAACCCACTAACACATGGTGTTAATGCTCTTTAAATTCCCAGAGGTTGTAAAGAGGTAGAATAAATTTAATAGAGGTAACTTACCCAACCACTTCGAAACTGGGATTTAGCCCTGCCAGTTTCAGAGAGGGATCTCTCTGTAAGATTTATATATGTTTGGGTTTCAAATATTAGGCTAGTTAATTTAATAGAAGTGTGTTTTTTTTTTTATTATAAAGATGGTTGAAATATTGCTTACACATCCATTGGGCTATGGGGTCTGTGTTTAAGATCGAGATCAGAAAATAGATTTCATTAGACTTCTTCACAGGCCAAGATAATGAAAATGTTGGATCTTTTAGAATTAAAGTGATGGAAATACAGAAACAGATGAGATATTCAATTACAATAAAGAAGCATTTAAGAATTCCTTTATTATAATATCAAAAGGATAACATCCAGATATTTAAAATCCAGAAACAGAGTATTTGAGATAAATTCTACACTTAAACTTCTTTTAAATGATCGTAGACAGAAAAAAAAATGATAACGATGTAAGATAAACAATTTAACAAAGATAAGTAAACATCACCAACATAAACACACATGAATCCTATGAATCATTCTTTTATCACTGGTAGATCTCTTAAAAAAGATTACAGATTACAACTTGCTTGGGTGTAAAGATCAACCCTCAATACTTCAAATTATGAAGTATTTATAGAAAAATTGCATTTGATCATGTCATTAATGATCAGGATATGGTGGAGAGAAAATCTAACTAACTAGATTGCATTTACAAAAAGGTTGGAAAGCTTAATTATCCTCCTGAATCATTGGTGTTGATTCTGAGGAAGTTGGTTGGTGATTCATATTTGACTTGACTATGGTTGTTGCACTTGCTGACTCAGATTGTGCACATCGTCTCTTACTCGATCAAATAACACAGGTCATCCCATCTCTTTTGACTAGGGATGGTAACTTCCAGTAACCTTCGGTAAACTTCATCCATCTCTGTGTATTTGGCGAAGGTGGGCTTGGTGATGAAGATGTACTTGATCTCGTGTTGGATGCTAAGGTCCAACTGTAGAGTCTCCAAAAACACTTTGTTAGTGATGCTACCCTGTATCCATGAAAACTTAGAGCCATATTTTTCCATTGTCAGGATCTTTTGTTTGTAGTCTAAGAGGGTAATCAACTTATCATTGATCACGAATAAACCTGGGAGCCCGTTCTTGTGTAGTAAATCTACTTCGTTGAAAACCTTCAAATGCCAATGTCCATTGCTTGGGTTATTTCCTCAAGTTGTAGCATTAGTCCTCTCTTGGTCAAAACTTTCTTGACCTCGAGGATAGTTTCTATCCTATCCTTAATTTCCAAAGCCTCTAACTCCTCCTTTGTCCTAGATTTAAAAGACCTGATGATCTCATTTGCCTCTGCATGCCTTTCTCCCAATTCTCCTTTTGTTTTGTCAATGGTTTGTTTTCTTCTTTGCACCAGTTCATTCTACTCAAACATGATCTGTATGAGTGACCAAATTTCTGTCATGGATTTGTAGATATCTATCCAAATATTTTCCTTGGCCTTTGAAAGTATTTTTTCCATGACTGTTTCTTTCTGTAGCTTCTGTAATTCTTGCTTGAGTCTCTGTGTTGTATGCATCTCTATATTGATATCATCCTGCAGTCTTTTGATTTCTTGTCCCTGCAGAGACATGTCTTCCATGGACTTTGCCAACTTTTCCGATGTATCTATGGTTGTTATTGAAGTTGTTGTAGTTGTACTAACCCCTGTGAGAGGGACTGCATTTAGTGGAATGACTGCCATTGGCACACTCTTCTCTTTTTCTTTAACTAGCTTCTCCAGCTCGACTTCCATCTCCTTGATCTACGCATTCTGCTCCATGATTAATTTCAACATTTCCTCCTTATGGCCTTTAGTCACAGCTATTTCCTTCGCTTGTGGGTCTTCTGTAGTAGGAATTTTTAGCTGCTTCCTTAAGGATTCTATATCAACATTATTATTCTTTAGCAATTCCTAAACTACTTTCACATTGGATGGATCATATTCGATTTTGACTACCATCTCCTCCAAAGATTTTATTTTATTATATTTTCCCAAAGAAGACACGTTCTCTCGCTTCAGCTGAGTATGAACATTGTTCAAGGAAACCTACAACTTTGCAGTAGTCGTGGAGGAATTGGCCAGGGTGGAGAAAATCATTTCTCTAGTCTGTCTATGCATATCCATCTGATTAGCTGGATGCACATCTTTGCTATCAAACTCAAGTGTTGACCTTTTGTAATCAGATATTTCTTTGGGTTGAGGCACCTGTGCCTATAAGTATGCCATATGAATTCTCACTTTCTCTATGTAGAAAGAATAGAGCAACCTATGTTGGGCTGTAGATGTATGTTTCCAGAATTGAGCATAGGTACTATTTGTCAACATCTCATTTTTCTTCATGATTAAGTTATACTTCTAAAAAATGTTGAGTCCTGTAGGATCCTGTGAAGATTTGGTTGTCAATGTTGTATCAGTCTGCTTCTTCGATGAGGAAGTGGAAATCATTTTCTATATTCTTGAAGGCAGTGGTGAATTTCCTCCCTCCATTGTGGTGGACTGTGTCTCCTCTCCTCCAGACCTGTCAGGTGTATGATTGGTCTTGGGTATTTTCTTGTAAACCTGGAAGTCCTCTGCTGAGACTTCAATGACTGAGGGAGATACTTATTTTTTGGGCCTCTTCTCTACTGGTACCTGTGGAGTTACACTTTGTGAAATGATGGTAGGAGGAGATTGATGCTCTGTGTCTAGCAGAGTGTTTTCCTCCCACTCTATCTGGTTCATGACCTTCTCAATTTCTAGTTTGGGCACATGAGCATATGGGGAAATTTTATTCTTTAATTTGGTTTCTGCAATAATACCACATGGATCATAGTGCCAAGAGAAGCTGAGACTGAACTTAATCTCCTTCAAAAGTGTATTGGCCTCTTCCCCTGCAGCTTGACTGTTACAGATAAAAGATCTTATATGTCCCTTGATCCTCAACTGTTGTTTATTTTTGAAGGCCACAGAGTGAATTTCGTCTGAATTTATCATATGTCAGACATATTCCAGAGTGAATATCCTGACAAGTAAAAACTTGGGCAGCTTGTACAGTGGTAATTCACATCCATAGATCCTGATCTCTATGTGATCCTGGTAGAGATACCAGTCATCTATTTTGTCTAGGTCTAAGAGATGTATAATTCTTTGGATTTATTCATTTATTCTTGGCTCTATTCTTCCACTAAGCATGCTTACCACTGGGTGGTAAAAATGATCTATGAACTTCTTGAAATTGAACTCAGATGAGTTTTTCCTCACCAATGATGTCCAAGATGTGACAGGCTGTGTGTTTCCATCTTAGTCTAGCTTCTGCATGGAGAAAGGGAACCTGTCTACTTGGAAAAAGATGAACAGGTATACCAGAATTGAAGAATACCTGAACATACCCTCTGTAGAAAAATTGAAGAGTTTCTCATGGATATTGTCGGTCAGGAACTTGTTGTAATCGAACTGTGTAGTGGATTTTTCCTTAGTGGAGAAAATGGATAGAAAACCCAGGATGGGCTCGTCTACCCACTCATCTGAATAATATCCAAGTAGGCAACATAGAGAAGAGATGATATGATTTCCTCTAACATAGAATATAGAGGAATGGTAGGGGGGATTATTTTTGGGTAACTGGGAACTTTCAGGAGGAAAAGCTCGAAGATCTGGGCTCTCTATGGGAAAGATAGCTTTTGGTACATCTCAGACAGAATTTCGATGGACATATGGGTAAAGGATTCAGCTATGGGAATCTGCATCATCTGGTATATTGTTTCTGGGGTAATGGTGAAAAGGGTCTCACCAGATGATGAAACAATGGCTCTCTGGCTAGGAAGATAGTGTGCCTAGCATTTTAGAGTGAATTTAGGGAAATTATGTGTATGAAGGAAAAGGTAAAGTGGGAGATTGGACTCCCAGAGTCCAATCTCGTCGCTTTGGTCCAGAAAGGTATCTTTGAGCCAGAAGTGCAATTCGAAGAAGTTGAATTCACACTTCGGATATGCAATTAGGTAATATTTATTAGCCATAAGTATCTGATCCAGGTCGATGAGAGCTGGGAGGAATGGATTATTTTTTATCACCGAAGATTTGGATTTGGGATCCATTTATCCGACTGATACCTGCAAAACTAAAAATACATTAATTGTGTTTACCAGGCAGTAATTGAGGTCATTGAATGAGAAGAATAGACGACGGTGGTTGCGGCTGTGTCTGGATGGTGAACAGTGCAACAATGGTGAGGAAAAGGAATTAAACGGATAAACAGATGTGCGTTGGGAAGTGGAGGATGAGTCAATCAGCTAACGGTAGTGGTCACTTGCATTGATTTGCCAATGGGTATCTTGGGGATGAGGTGGAGGGTGGTGATTGGATGAAAAGTGGATGGGTTGTGACAGGCGACATGTGAGTGGGGAATGGTACATCGGTAGAGTAGTGGAACATGACGTATAAGCAGAGATAGTGGAGTGTGACGTCAGAGTGTGGAGGTGGTATGAGCAGGTGGTTTGGTGGTTTACTCAGAGGGGGGGTAGGTGGTAAATGGTTTAGATCTAGGGGGTACGAGTTAACACAAACGTGCCACATTATGATGGGGCTCGCCAGGGAATACCACCAACTCGGACCCACCCCACCATTAAAGGCAGAATGGTCGAGAGGGTTTGATATCATCTATCAACCATAGATATGAGAGCCTATTTCTCAGTCATTGATCTAAGCACACCCTTTAGCACAAAGCACCAAACATAATATGTTTCCCAAAACTTAGGACAACGCTCTTTTTATGGGTTTTTTGCTATGCTCCCCTTTTCCATTTTGTCACCAAGGGGTTAGAATAAGACTTTTAAACTCAAATAAAAGAATTTAACCAACTTTACATCCACTTATTGAAATGAAAGCATACTAACCTATGTCATACTCTAATCACCTAGCAACATTAACCCAGATTAGACTTTTGGGCTAAAACATTACTCTAACCTAGGACATTTGATCAAGTTTAAACTGTTTGGTCAAATTTATTCACTAACCTATCTATCTTGGCTAAGATTAAACTGTTTAGCCAAGTTTATTCACTAACCTATCTGCATAAATTCAAAGGAATTGACCATGATTAGACTGTTTGAATCAATCCATTCTTATTGCCTAGGGTTTTATCATTTTTGTTTTATACCCTCTCTTATTCCTTTTTCTATTTTTCTTTCTTTTATTCTCTTTTTCTTTTTCTTTCTTTCTTTTTCTATTTCTGTTTCTTTTCTTTCTTTTTCTTTTTCCTTTTTCTTTATTTTCTTTTTCTTTCTTTTGTAAATCATTTTCATAATGAAATATTATTTACAACAAAAATACAACAAGAGTGAAAATTTCTAGTCACTAGTTGATCCTATGAAACATAGGGTTATAACATGTGGCACACATCACATAGGTCCATGTATTTCCCGATGAAATCATCATGCCACATTACTCTGGAATTTTGGGCATCAGAATTTTTTACGCCTTCTTCCTTCTAGTCTCCCAAATTATGAATTTTTAGATTCCTTTACCCCCCAGGTCCACATAGTACAGTTGTCAACATTCCAAGTGGGGGCATGTGGCAGGAATAGGAGAGATCCATGCCACATCCAGGTGACATCATCATGAATCACCACTTCATCTCTTCGGGGCTTTAGAGCTTCGGGATTTGGGAGTTCTCACCTCCACACCCACTGATTTTCCCGAATGTTGAAATCCCAAACAACCAATTTGCCGACATGTGTCCTTCTTGACGGACGGTTCGGATTAACTACGAAATTCGTAGCTTCATGCCTTCGGTCGCTTCCGCTTTATAACACATAACTTATCATAATTCATGAAGTCTGAAGGGCTTCCAGGTTAACCCTCTTACAATTTATCTAGATCTAACGGTCGTGAAGGATTTCCCCTTTCTCTCGAACAAATCCTATGGCCCCAACACCACGAATGTTGTGATTTCTTTCTCTGTGGCCATTTCTTAAACTTATTACACCTCCTGATCTTTGTAACACATACAAGGTAACCCCTTGGCACTCAGGAATGTTCTGAGGTTATAAATTGGTTCCTCTTAACACAATTCCCACATGAAACCTTGGTTCCAATGACCACTTATCCGACCCATTCATTTTCAGCTCTGAACTTGAATTTTTTCTATTTCAACAACAATTATGTTCCAAAAATTTTGCCTCAACTTCCACTAACATGGTCCATCCACTTTCCATGTTGAAACCTTGGCTCTGATACCAAAATGTAGCATCCCCAGCCATCAACACCACTAATGGGCAATGCTACCCAAATGCCTTGTCTTCTACAAACTACCTCCGATACCAAAATGTAATGTCCCCAACCATCAGCACCACTTCCGAGCAATGCCACTACTATGACATAAATATATATATTTATAACATGCATTTTTAATGAATTTAAAAACAAAAAACATAGAATTACGACTACCATACATACTCAAATGGAATTGACAGTAATTCCTACATGCAACAGAACACATGATAACATTTCAAGAATCACAAACATGCATAAAATACATAATTAAGCATGGACATGGTACTTATCTTTTAACTAGAGTAAAACCACCAACTGCGTGAAGACCTTCCACAAACCTCCCAGCCTTAGACCACACTGCTCATCACCCTCAATAGTGGGTCACCCCCGATCTGGGACTAAACTCCACCGTCAAGGGATTGATAAGCTAGGCAAGGTTAATAGGAAAGTCACACAACTTAAGAGGAAGGATTCTCTCCTAGGAGCCACTTACGCCCACTCCTCACAAACTCTTATTCCCCACATGCCTGTCCCACCCCAGGAGTATACACCTTCACTGTCACACAGTCCATCGGCTGCTCCACCTCCCTTTTCTTAGTCTTCAACAACAGGCCCGACCAGAATTATCAGAGATCTGTAACAACTTCGGGACTCACTCTAGGAGAAATCACTTCCTCAACACACTCTCTCACCTGGAAAGAGTTTCTCATAGGCTTGACAAAATGCTTCTTCAATCCACAAAAACCTCCCTCACCTGAAGAGAGAGTTGCTCACAGGCCTGAAAACCTGCTTCTTCAACCACGATAGCTAAGTCGGGTAAGGCAAGGGACGGATCAATAAATTACAGAGGTGAAAAATGGTCACGGGTTTAGCGATGGCATAATTGGTTGGCTTCTTTCTTTCTCAGTGCGTGAGCGACCTCATGAGGAGAGATGGGGCAAATAGGTCTAGCATAGCTGAAAATGATGAAAACATGAGATCCAAAAACTTCCTACAGGAACCCCCCCCCCCCGGTGTGAGTGAGTGCATGCATGCCCTCTGTGAGTGTGTGTGCCTGATCCAACACCTGTTTCTCATGAGGTATGTTCCTTCCCTTTGGAAATCACCTGTCCTTCCCCCCAAGAACTGAGGATAAAAAACATATCCTTTTAAATAGATTTTTGGAATAATAAAAAAATATTATTCTCTTGGAATTAAGCTCTTAGGATTAGCCCCTCTTTCCAACCTCTCAACCCCCTCTCCCTTACCCAGCCTAGTGGATCTTAGTTCCCCATTCTCTTTTATCGTGGTTGGTCCACACACAACGATGTTTTTATATTAAGAATATGAATATTTACATGTACAAAACAATCTCCTGACCTTATAACACCTAGGATCGTTGGCCTACTAACATATAAGCTTACCATCTTATAATTTCCTGGCTCACCAGCCTACAAAACATGTTACAGTTCATAAATACTATTGGGGCTCGTCCTTGGGGATATTACACTATTTATGCTTCCAAGATTTCAATAATCTTCTCCTTTTATTCTAACTGACTTCTGAGTGCTTCTTCAATACTTGTGTCTTCTTCTACCAAGATTTTTAACTTCATTATCATCTTCTCGATTTCTTCTAATTTGGAATTCCAATATCCTTCTTTCATATATAGTTTTGCCTTGAGTGACTTGTTTTTATTTCTTTCTTTCCTTAGTTTTTCTAAGGCACTGATTAATTCTTCTCTGAGATCGACTTCACCTTCTTCTTCATAATATTCTTCATCATTTTCTACTGCCATGAATAATACTCTTTCTTAATCACTGTCACTATCACCAACCTCGTCTGATGACGAACTCTCTTCCTTAGAGTAGAAACTTTTCTTGAAGAATTTATTTTTGTTTCTTCTCTTGTCTCCTTTTTTATTTTTCTTTTTCTTCTTAGGATATTCTTCTTCATTGCTATCTTTATTCTTAGAATAAGGACATTTAGAAGAAAAATGACCAACAACACCATAATTAAAACATTTCAATGGAAGCATACCTTTGTACTTTATGAATCCTCTTTTCAACTTTCTTACCGAGTTTCCAATTCCTTCATCTTCCTCTGAATCATCCCTGAAACTATAATCCGGTTTTGACTTTTTCTTGTTATTCTTCTTTGTCTTCTTGGATGCCTTGAACATTTCTTCCTTCACGATTGGATTCTCTTGCTATGTCCTCATTTCATAGGCTATGAGTATCCCATGTATCTCGTCCATGCTTAACATAGCTAGGTCTACTCTTTCTTCTAGGGATTAAATATTTGGATCAAATCTCATCAGTAGAAACCTTAGTACCTTTTGAACAATGATTGGTTGTTTCATACCTTCTCCCGAACCTTTAATAGAATAAATTATTTCATCAACTCGCAGAAATTTGGTTGCAATGTCTTCATCTTCCTTCATCTTCAATTGTTCAAACTTAGGTCTAAAGGTTTGAATTTTAGCTCCTTTGACTTTGGCATCTCCTTCATAAATATTTTGAAGATTATCCCAAAGATCCTTTGCAATGTCACAATGCATAACCTTGACGAATACTAAATCAACTAGACTACTCAAAATAGTTCCTTTAGCCTTTAAACTATTTTTGTTGAGTTTCTTTCCATATTTTCCAGTTGGGGGAGTGTCCGGTGTTGTATATATGTCTAGTATTTCCTGCTAAACATAAAAACATTGTTCCTATAAAAATGTTTTCATCCTTTTGTTCCAGAAGGCATAATTCTGACCATCAAATATTGGTGCTCCAATCTTAGCATATTCCATGATCTCCTTCCATTTGTTAGATTGCTTCTTGAAGGACTTTCTCTGATTCCAATTGTTAGAATACTGAGAGGGGGGTGAATCAGTATTAGCACAATTATACTTTTAACCATAATATATTATCTTCAACTTTATAAGTAGTGTTTAGAAGTTTATCATTAGCATTCTATATATCATCAACAACATAAATCAACAGTGCATAATAAACAATCACATAGACACAGTACACCAAAATTTACATCCAAAACCCAAATGGGATAAAACCATGGAATGATTTCTTATATATCAAATATTACATTCATTGGAAGATCCAACTTCCCAATTCTCTAGTTGAAACTCAGAGGAGGCTCCAACCCCCTATTTACAGGATCCAACCTGAAGGAAGCTACAACTCCTTAAATTATCTAGCTCCAACCAGAAGGAGGATACAACCCCCTAATTTTTAGGTTCCAACCTAAAGGAAGCTCCAAATCCCTAATTCTCCAACACCAACTGGAAGGAGGTTAAGCCTCCCTTTCCTTTCCTCGTCCTACCGCCCTGAAATATAAATGTAGACCAATCTATCATTACCACAATCATTGCCACTATCAATCTATCATTGTCAACCTGTCATTGCCACTATCTCATCAACCTGTCACTTCCATTGATACTCAACATCAACGAAACCAAATCCAATCACATGGATCACCAAGAACATCTATCAACCAAGAACCCAACATCACCAAGACATGCCTCAAGCATGTACCATAACATTACCAATATATAACCTCAAAATATGCATATAAACATACCTTTAATCCTGTAGCAACCTTACTGCATCAGATCTCAGACCAACCTGGAACAAGCATCCCCTTTACTTTACCTTATCCTCGCTACCTCAGATTCGCCAATAGATCAAGTTTTCACTAGATAGATATTCAATGAACTTGTGTGTAAGAATGAGAGACTCTTGATGTGTATTTATACTCTTCTATGTAGCTTCTTTTCAACCACTTTACCCTCAATCAATTTCTTATTGTAACCACTTTACCCTTAATTATTTTTTCGTTACAAATGTTTTACACTTTAACTATTTTACCATTTTTCCTAATTTTAGGTTAATAATTGTTTTACCCTTTTTCCTAATTTTAGGGTCATACATGTTTTACCTTTTTCCTAGTTTTAGGGTCATAACGTTTTTACTCTTTTTCCTAATTTTAGGGTCATAACTATTTTACCCTTTTTCCTCATTTTAGGGTCATAATTGTTTTACCATTTTCCTTAATTTTAGGGTCAACCTGTACTTTCTTGTTACAACCACTTTTCCCTAAATTAATGACTTTGTAACTATTTATGGATTCTTAACCATTCTTTGGGGCTTCCAATCTTCATGAGGCTATAACTGCTCAATCGTGAGAAACCACGTGGTGTACCACCTACCGTTGGAAATGACATGACGAGAACTATCCATCCATGAGTATGTTACCTTCATTTATGTTTTCCTTCTCGTTCAAATTCCTCAAACAAATTCGGGTTCCATAACCATACCTTTAGGGCTTACATACTTCTTCAAGGGTCGACATCAATGAAAACCAATATTTCAACAAATGATCCACTCCTAACCAATGGACCCTTACAAGTACTATGACTGAATGTTGACCCTACCCTCAAGGTACCAAAGGTGCCTTTTCATTTCACTACTCATAATCATAATGCAAGAGTTTCCCATCACTATAGTGTTGTGGAAGATTTGGCATAGTCTCCTATTTCCATGTCCACTTTAGAAATTCTTTAGAATTTCCCATCACAATGAAAATATTTACTCTTAGCTTTGGGTGCAGTTCAATGATCCATCTGATGCTCGGTTGATCAATTTTTATTTAGATTGGGAATAATCTTCCTTCATATGTTGCATTTCAAGTACTAGTAAACATTTAAAACATAATTATTTGTCATTGTATTCTCAATGAGGGGGCATCTATTTGCATTATGTCCACTCATATTTGGAAAAATTTAGGTTCTCCAAAGTTGATACCATCAATTGTGATCCTCCATGCCTATGATGGTTTTCCTTCTCAAATATTGTTGAAATTGTGGGTAAGATTTTCATGATAGACATTGAAGTTGTAGACACCCAACTTGACTACAAAATTTTGTTAGGCTATAGTTACATGTATACCATGAAGTTCATTTCCTTTATGGTTTTTTGTATCATGATGTTTCCTCATCAAGGAAAGGTTGTGATGCTTAATAAACTTGCATCTTATGATATTAAGTCAACATATAATCTTGACGCCATTTTTCCAACTCTTGAAGGTGAAATTTCTATGCCTTCCTTCACTGAAGTTGGTCCAAGAAATTTTAATGATCCCATATTAATTGATAATTTTAATCAACCACCACCACTTTTTCCACTTGAGGGAACTTCACAAATGTGCACTATCACATCAATCCAATCTTATTCTCAACCAAGTAATAATCCTACTCCCCCCTATTGACAAATAAATATTGTGTGGGATCCCCTATTAGACACATCCATTTTCTATTCCCGCCTCCAAGTGTAGTTGGAACCCATGTGATGGAAACTTAAACATTATAGGGCTCGCGTTATGAATTCCCATGTGGTACCTTCAACCACCAAAACCCTCTCCCATACCTCAATTGGTTTTAATTCCTATCTGCGAGTATTGAGAATATATCACCCCCGTGTATATCCAGGAGTTTGTTCCCCCCCTTCTGACTACTTAGAGTAAGAATAATGAAAGGGGAAAAAATAATAAGAATGGGGGCACTAACCCCCTAGAGATAATAATGACTAATCAAATCACTACACCTAAAAAATGCCCCTTCACCTTGTGTTATTTTCAATTTCCATGGTCATGCCACCCATCAATGCTTAGAACTCATAGTATTACATAACCATCTTTGTGATCAAGAGAGCTTTGATAAATCCATATACATGGTCCATACCACTCTCCCCAATGCCACAAATAAGAAAAAAACTTGTTGAAAGCCAACCACTCATGTGCTTTATGTGGAATCTATGGTAACTATTCACACAATTTTCTTGACTATGGAAACTTTGCTAGAACGTTGTGGTCTCATAAGAATGATCACTAGAAGAGGTGTTACCCCCTAGTAACTTGGGTGACAATACTACTACTATTTATTATATTTTCACCTTCGTTAGTTCCTTGTTGATGGAATAGTCTTTATTCTCCATTAATTCTTCTACCAATCCCACACTTCATTATAATGAAGAAATTATCAAAGCTTTGAACATTCTTGACTACCCAT
>ML783561.1:47872-70717 GCA_009831015.1 Picea engelmannii | reverse complement strand
TGGATGTTGTATCTGCATGTGCATTTTCCTTCATGTCCAAATACCTTCATCAATCTTGCAGTCCAAAACCCATGACTAGGGTTGACATCAATGACAACAACCAATCTTCCAACATTTGTCACATCACTTGTCATTTCATTATTCGAATTTTCAAATTTTTTCAAGTCAAAAAAGGCACTGCAAGAATAGCGCTATTCCTGCAGTGCTGACAATAATCATTGTTTTGTATGCGCCACCCTTCCTGGATCATGTCATAACATTTCAAATCATGATTAGAGGATCTGCATGCCTCTTTATGATCTATTTCAGGTTGTTATTTTTATGATAACAACTATATATGAAGGATTGAGTTGTACTCACCATACCTTCATCAAATCAACACGTCTGATTATCATGAATGAAAGCATCACCTTTCTATTTTAGTATGTCTGTTATTTTATGCATGGATCATAGACAAATATATAACTTATTGGTAATTGAATATTCAACCATCTTTGTGATCAATGATTGAGTTGTATCTTTTTGGGAATTGAATTTTCAACCATCGATCTTCTCAGACTTGTCCACAGGATCATATCAGTAGTATGGAACCCAAAAAGAGTGGCCGGATAATCAAATTGGAGCCTGGAGGTACATAATTGCTTGAAGCATTTCCTCAGATGGCCCAAAAATTCAAGGATGTTGGTTGGTTCGACTTCTTCGCAATGTTCCAGGGTCATGACAAACATATCTCTATGAAGTTTTCCCAAAATTTTGATGGCTTTGAATCTATGGTTGGAAAAATTCTAATGCACATGACAGAGCATTCCATTTCTAAAGCCTGCAGATTACCAGTGTATGGGGAAAGATGGTGGAAGAAGGAGAATGTGGTCATGGATTTTGTAAATCAGTTTCTAATTCCAGAGAAGCAAAACCATAATTGGAGCAAGGGAATACCACACAGTTGGGTAAGGAAATAATGGCACACTTCCTTGCTAATTATCCACAGGTACATTACATGTCAAGGTAGGTTTTCCTTGGTTTATCTCTATCATATTAGACTATTGATTCATATAAATGGTTATTACCCTCTTAACTTACCCTATTTTATGTTAAAAAAATTATCCAATATTTCTAAGAGGATCCAATCCCATCCTGCTAGAGCAAAAAGCAGTCTCTTTAATTAGGGTTTGATTAGAACATTAGTAGTCTTCTCCTTAAATGAAGTCCAAATATCTTGGGATTGGTTAATCTAGTCCTTCAAACCTAATTTACAGTCAACTAAATCCAAAATTGTCAAGGGGAAGAAACCAGTCAACCAGAAACAAAATCCTCAAGCCACTGAAATATTAATAAAAGAAGAGTCACCTATAGCTAGGGTAACTCGGGTTGGCAAGAGAAAATTGCAAACCCAACAAGCAATTGGTGATTTTCCTGTAGGAGAAGATCATGTGAAAGGTACTACTAGTCGAGGTAAGAAAACTAAAAGAATGAAGACACTTACATCTATCCTGATCCAGATATAAAGAGGGAAATTTATGAATATGAGGATTACACTACAAGCCCAGTTCAGACTCCATTCAAACAGAAACAACAATCTACAGGTAAGAAGAATGTAAAGGGTAAAAAACAGAGCAAAAAGCAAACACCTGTACCTAAATTCCCTAGGAGGAATTCCACCAGATCTACCAATAAATTTAGACTGAATTCAAAAGAAATGTTTCATCCTTCCATCAAGAAGGATAATATTATAATTATAGAATATAATTCAGAGGATTCTAAGAAGGGGATCAAAAAACAGGCAGTGGCATCTTCTTTCCACAGAACAGAGAAAGAATCTAAGGACTTGAAGAAGAAACAAGAAAAGGGAAAGCATATTGCACAGTACTCCAAAAGACCCGTGACCAGAGCAACTACAAAATCAGCTTCAGTATATGAATATGTATTTAAGGGCATAGATCCAGTTTATGATGACATAAATAATATTTTTCTAGAACTAAACCAACTACAGGATATTCCAAAAATCAGAGAATCAGAAAGCTCTGAAGAAGAGGATCTTAGCATTGGGTTATCTTCCAAATATGAAATTAAGTTAAGGAAACCCCAAGCCTCCATATATTTGAACCTACCTTCTCTAGTAGAATAACATCCAGAGTTCAGGATGAACATAACAGAAAGAAGAAAAGACAGAAATCAAATACAGTAAATACTTTGTTTTTCCTGTTTTAGTCCATATCTTCAAGAGCAGTTTATGAAACAATGGAGAAGAATTTTTGGAAAAAAAAAAGAGGTTTTTGTTGGGAACAAACCCATTCAAAAAAACCTTTTCTGGTTTTTACACATCTATCACATTTTAATATATTCTAATATATCTTTGAGGCTTATTTTTCATAGATTTCACAATAAATAATTTCTTGTTTTAGTCACTAATTTTGGGCGAGGTTTCAGAACAACAGGAGATGAATTTTTGGAAAGAAAAAAAAAGAGGTTTTTGTTGGGAACGAACCCCTTCACAAAAACCTCTCTCCTATTTTACATAAATATCACCAATTTGGATATACAAAGATATTGTTGGACCCTATTTTTCAGGAATTTGCCAGATTTATTTTCCTAAAAAATCTCATGGACAACAGTTGACAAGCCACCTCATCAATTCGACTTGGAGATAAGATTTGATATTCTCCTTGATTATTTGAAATAAGAAACTAAATATATATTAGGATGTTTTCATATCCATTTCTTTTGGATCTTGATAATTATGTATTATTTCTATATAAGCTTTGTAGAAGGAGAAGTTGGGGGCCGATTAGTTGGACATTCAAGGACATTTTTTGTAAAAGCCCACTGTAAGACAAGATTATATTTCATATTGATACTAAATGGAAAAGGCATGTTGCTGGTCAGATCCTATTTCATATCTTATTCTATTTCTTTTCTTACTTGAATTCATTTATTCAGTTGCAATGCATTTGTTTCATGATTTTAAGTAACACAATGAACACTTTGTTGTTTTCGTTTATAATCAAGATTGTCTTCAAGTACATGTTCTTGTTTCTCAATGATATTTTGAAATAAGAAATCTATATCTGAGTTGAAAAACTAGATACTCTCATACATTCCCTTCTTTATTTACATTACTTTCTGATCTATTAAGGTGACTACCATTTACTAAGTCAGTGGGATGTTTTATTACTTTTACATTTGAGTTATATGTTTATTTGAATCCTTGAACCCTATTTCAACCACTTTCTAAAAACCTATTATGAAACCCTTAAAATACCATTGCAATAACCCGATGATGCCATAGCTTTCCCTCTCACATTCAAGTGCAACTTTAGGGACTAACATATTTTGGTGTCATTGTCAGGGATGGAGACATGAAGTATTTATCCTTGGGAGAATGACAACGATCAATTCTATCTCTTGATGGTGAACACAAGTTGGATACTTTTTATGACTGTATCATTCACCTAACGACTCCATGAAGGAAGAATCCATTGGCAACTCCACTGATTTGATATGTCAAAGGATATGGAATCCATTTTGGCTCGTAGGTTTGCTCTATTTGATTTCTTCGGTATTCCTGGTTTTCCAAATGTTGTGCCTAATATGTATGAATGGGGAGACTACCTAACTAGTTTCATAGGAGATGATTACGATCATCCTGCACAACACTTGATTTATTTTCATCAATACATGGACCAACTTGATATTCATCATGAAGATGTATTGTTTAAGATGTTTATGTACTCCTTGGAAGGGAGAGGCAATACAATGGTACCTATCTCTTCCTATTTCTAGTATTTCATCATTAAATGATTTCCATATTGATTTTCATTCATTTTGTAAGAGCATTTATCCTGTCGAATGTCTCTTGAATGATTGTTGTGAGAAATTTAAACCTCTTAGCAAAACTTTTCAACAGGGCTTTAGTGATGAGATCAATGAGGATATTTTGGAATGTTCTCATAATGATCCTAACAGTTTTGATGTCCATTTGAATGGGTCTCTTAATGAAGAATTTGCTACTAGAAATATTTGTGAAGGCCAGTATTTTAGTGAAGAAATTCTTGAAGATTATATTGATAGTGAACAATTTTGTTTATCATTGCCAGTTGAAATCAATCAAAAGTCTCCATCCTATCATGATGAAGAAGATTCGATCATTCATGAAACTTTCTCTAATTCTTCTTTTCAAGGATAAGTTTTTAAAGATGTTGTTGATGATAGTGTCATGGATAGTATGACAACACATTTATTGGATTGTCATAATAATTTTTTTGTTCCAAAAGACCAAGTTGTTCATTTGTGTTCTTTCTTTGAAGAGCATAATGAAACAAAATTTTATGAATTTCAAAATTAATAAATTTTTTATAGTCAACATGTTTATGATGAATATGAAAATGGAGAAGAGAAGAATTTCACATCAGCATTCATTGACCTGTGCAATAGTGAGCCCGTTTTTTATGAGTATGAATCTGATGTTGGAGAAATTGATGAAGGAAATCAACCTATCCAAGATGATGTTGTTCACTTTCATAAAAAAAGTGATGGTCATGTGTTGTTTTAAGGAAATCAAGTGGATTATGGTCTCACAAATACAACAGAAATTGCAGGGGAGCAATTTTGGTTTTTCATTAGCTGGAATTTTTCCATATTATATATAATCCAGTAGTCGTCTACATGGAGTCAGTGTTTCAACATTTGGAATTAAAGAAAATTGCAGCTGTAAGTATGGGTTGCCCATTCATTTTTTACTGCAAACATCTTAGTTTCTCTACATTTTTTTATTTACTTGCAAGGAACAAGATCATATTGTCAGTCAAATGCTTTCATGTCTGCATTGGAAGTTTGATGTGACCTGATCAAGGAACTGATTGGTTAGTTTTGTAAGAGTTGTAGATAAATAAGATTATTTTTGAGCATGTTCATTTCAGTTTGAAGATCAATTTACAGTATGAGAGTAGTGTCAAGTTTTCAGTATGCAAGAATAAGGACTCCATAGCCCAATGGAAAGACTACTTGCAATTTTGTGTTTGTTATTATTGGATTGCAAATAAAGGAATGGCTAGAAAGGGAAATAATTACAGTAAAATTTGATGATGGCGAGGGATGTGAAGGCATTGGTCACCAAGTTCTTAAAGTTTCATCATGAAACTTTACCCTCAGAAGGAGCCATGTTAGTCTCTAACTTTGTTTTTGACCGAGTGAGTTTCCGTAGTCCCCGTCCTCTCATTTTTCATGATTTTCTGTCAAAACTTTGTTTTTACCTCTTGGCTTGGAAGATTATTTTTCAATTTTTATTTCATTTTTAAAATAATTTTTGAGGTTTTTAAAGGCTAGGATTTGATATGATAATTTTTTGTCACACCACTTGTTGTTTCATTATTCAAATTTTCAAATTTTTCCAAGTTAGAAAAGGCACTGCAAGAATAGCGTTATTCCTGCAGCGCCGGGAATAATCATTGTTTTGCATGCGCCACCCTGCCTAGATCATGTCATAAAATTTCAAATCGTGATTAGAGGATATGAATGCCTCTTTATGATCTATTTTGGGTTGTTATTTTTATGACAACAACTATATACGAAGGATTGAGTTGTACTCGCCATACCTGCATCAAATCAACACATTTGATTATCATGAATGAAATCATCACCTTTCTATTTTAGTATGTTTGTTATTTATGTAGGGATTGTAGACAAAAAGATAACTTCTAGTTCTTAATATCTCATGAGAATTGAAGATTCAAGCATCGATCTTCTCAGATTTTTCTACGGGATCATATCAACAGTATGGCACCCAAAAAGAGTGGCCATATAATCATATTGGAGCTTGAAGGTACATAATTGCTCGAAGCATTTCCTCAGATGCCCAGAAATTCAAGGATGTTGTTTGGTTCGACTT
This sequence comes from Picea engelmannii, assembly GCA_009831015.1. NCBI lineage: Eukaryota > Viridiplantae > Streptophyta > Pinopsida > Pinales > Pinaceae > Picea > Picea engelmannii. The sequence continues at coordinate 64,833 of ML783561.1, read as the reverse complement.
CTTCGCAACATTCTAGGGTAATGACGAAGATATCTCTATGACAATTGCACATAATTTTGATGGATTTGAATCTGTGGTTGGAAAAATTCTAATGCACGTGACAGAGCATTCCATTGCTAAAACCTGTAGATTACCAATGTATGGGGAAAGATGGTGGAGGAAGGAGAATGTGGTCATGGAGTTTGTAAATCAGATTCTAATTCCAGAGAAGCAAAATCCTAACTGGAGCAAGGGAATAACACACAACTAGGTAAGGAAATAATGGCACACTACCTTGCTAATTATCCCCAAGTACATTACATGTGAAGGCAGGTTTTCCCTGCTTGATCTCTATCATATTATATTGTTGATTCATATAAATGGTGATTACCCTCTTAACTTACCCTATTTTCTGTTAAAAAGTTTATCAAAGATGTCTAAGAGGATCCAATCCCATACTTCTACAAAACAAAGCAGTCTCTTTCATCAGGGTTTGATTAGAACATTAGTAGTCTTCTCCTTAAATGAAGTCCATATATCTTGGGATTGGTTATTCCAATCCTTAAAACTGGATTTATAGTCAACTAAATCCAAAATTGTCAAGGGGAAGAAACCAGTCAAACAAAAACAAGCTCCTCAAGCCACTGAAATCTTAATAAAATAAGAGTCACTTGCATCTAGGGTAACTCGGGCTGACAAGAGAAAATTACAAACCCAACAAGCAATTGGTGATTTTCGTGTAGGAGAAGATCACGAGAAAGGTACTACTAGTCGAGGTAAGAAGCCTAAAACGAATGAAGACACTAACATCTATCATGATCCAGATATAAAGAGGGGAATTTATGAATATGAGGATTACACTACAAGCCCAGTTCAGACTCCAGTCAAACAGAAACAACAATCTACAAGTAAGAAGAATGTAAAGGGTAAAAAACAGATTAAAAAGAAAACACTTATACCTAAATTCCCTAGGAGGAATTCCACCAGAGCTGCCAATAAATTTAGACTGAATTCAAAATAAATGTTTCATCCTTCCATCAAGAAGGAGAATATTATAATTATAGAAGATAATTCATAGGATTCTAAGAAGGGGATCAAAAAACAGGTAGTGGCATCTTCTTTACATAGAACAAAGAAATAATCTGAGGGCTTGAAGAAGCAACAAGAAAAGGGAAAGAAGATTGCACAGTACTCCAGAAGACCCATGACTAGAGAAACTAAAAAATCAGATTCAATATATGAATCTATATTTAAGGGCACAGATGCAGTTTATGATGACATAAATTATCTTTTTCCAAAACTAAACCAGCTACAGGATATTCCAGAAACAAGATAATTGTAAAGCTCTGAAGAAGAGGATCTTAGCACTGGGTTATCCTCCAATTATGAAATTAAGTTAAGGAAACCCCAAGCCTCCATATATTTTAACCTACCTTATCCAGTAGAAGAACATCCATAGTTCAGGATGAACATAACAAAAAGAAGAAAAGACAGAAATCAAATACAGGAAATACTATGTTTTTCCTGTTTTATTCCTTATCTTCAAGAGAAGTTTATGAAACTATGGAGATTCATTTTTGGAAAAAAAAGAGGTTTTTGTTTGGAACGATCCCCTTCACAAAAACCTCTCTCTGTTTTTACATAGCTATTACATTTTAATAGATTTGAATATATCTTTGAGGCCTAGGTTTAGATTTCACAATAAATAATTTCATGTTTTAGACAATTATTTTGGGCAAGGTTTCAGAACAGATGGAGATGAATTTTTTGAAAGAAAAAGAGGTTTTTGTTAGTAACGAGCCCCTTCACAAAAACCTCTCTTGTATTTTACAAAGATATCACTGTTTGGTAGATACAAAGAGATTGTTGGACCTTATGTTTCAGGAAATTGCCAGATTTATTTTCTTAAAAAATCTCATGGACATCAGTTGACAAGCCACCTCATCAATTTGACTTGGAGATCACATTTGATCTTATTCTTGATTATTTGAAACAAGAAACTAAATATAGATGCAGAGGTTTTCATATCCATTTCTTGGATCTTGATAATTATGTATTGCTTCTATATAACCTTTGTAGAAGGAGAAGTTAGGGGTCGATTAGTTGTGCATTCAAGGACATATTTTGTAAAAATTCACTGTAAGAAAAGATTATATTTTATATTGATACTAAATGGAAAAGGCATGTTGATGGTGAGATACTCTTTCATATCTTATTCTATTTGTTTTCTTACTTGAATTCATTTATTCAGTTGCAATGCATTTGATTTCTTGATTTTAAGTAACACAGTGAACACTTTGTTGTTTTTGTTTATAATCAAGATTGTCTTCAAGTACATGTTCTTGTTTCTCAATGATATTTTGAAATACGAAATCTATATGTGAGTTGAGAAACTGGATACTCTCGTACATTCCCTTATTTATTTACATTACTTTTTGATCTATTAAGGTGACTACCATTACTAAGTCAGTGGGATGTTTTCTTACTTTTACATTTGAGTTATATGTTTATTTGAATCCTTGAACCAACTTTCAACCACTTTCTAAAAACCTATTCATAAAACCCTTAAAATACCATTTCAATAACCGGATGATGCCCTAGATTTCCCTCTCATAGTCAAGTGCAACTTTAGGGACTAACACATCCTATTAACGTTTCAACCATCAAATATAAAATTGATAAGATTAAAAAGTCAATTTCATTTACCCAATTGAGTATGCCACATGGGTATCTAATCAAGTCCTCGTTAACAAAAAACATTCGATTTTGTATTGAATTTTATGATCTTAATAAGGCTTGTCCTAAAGACAACTATCCTAATCCTTTTATCAACCAAATTATTGATGCTTGTGCGGGTTATGAAATCATATCCTTCATGGATGCATATTCTGGTTATAATCAGATTTAGATACATCCTCAATATTAGTATAAGATCACATTTACTTTTCCTTGGGGGAATTTTTCCTATAGGGTTATGTTGAATGATGGAACTACTTTCTAGTGGCCCATGTCATGATATTTTCATGGATAGTTTTATATCATCCTTTCATGCCTTGATGACCTTATATCGTGTTCAAAGAAAAGATCAGAATGCTTAGAATACCTTCACAAAATATTCCTTAATGTGCAAGTACAACATTCGTTTGAACCCACTTAATAGTGTATTTTGTGTCATTGTTGGTGTTTTGTTGGGATGTATTATCTTGAAGTAAGGTATCATCATTGACCTACTAAAATTTCAAGCAATTCTTGAACTACCTCCACCCAAAATGTTCTACAAGTTGTAGAGTTTGCAAGGAAACGTCAACTTCGTGCACCGATTTGTTCTTTAGTATGCTACATGTGTGCATGGGTTTTTTCATTTGTTATGTTCCAACATGTTATTTGTATGTGATTACTAGGCTCAACCATCCTTTTATTTATTAAATCATTCCCTTACTTTTATCTCTCTAGTTAGCTCTCCTGACTTTGAAAGGACTATATCATCTATAACTCTACATCTGCTTTTTCCATAGTAGGCGTATTGGTTCAGGAAAGGGAGGAATGTGTAGAGAATTCCAATATATTATGTTAGTAAGAACCTCTTAGGATGATCTTATCTTATAAACATGATGAGACACTTTCCCTCACTGTTGTCTTCTCATTTCAAAACCTATTTCATTACACTTTGACTAGGAAAACCAAGGTTATTGTGAATTAAAACCCCATGTTATATCTCTTGAGTAGGTGAGTCATTATTAGAAAAGTTTCTCGATGCATCATAATCCCCCAAGACTTCAATATTGAATTTTATACTCCTTAGAGTAAGAAATCCTTGGCCTTATCCAAAGTCATCTCAAACCTCCCTTCTAATATTAATAAACCACCTCTTGATGATGATATTTATGACAAACACATGTTCATTATTTTTTCATAGGATCCTTGGTATGGTATTATTATCATTCACTTGTGCACTCAAAAATTCATCCCTCACTTATCCCGTGATGATCAAACACACATTCATCACTAAGCCCCTAGATATATCCTCATTGGAGATGTTATTTATAGATGAGGGTTGAAAACCTTTTACAACCTTCTCTAACCATTGATGAATTCTAAGAAAGTATTAAATGGTTATCATAAAATCACTTGCAATGACCACCTTTCATGAATGGAAAATGCCAAAAAAAAAATCACGCTTGTTATTTTTGGGCCACCCTCTTTTCTGATTTTATTCAAGTTGTTAAGAGATGATATAATTGTCAAGTGTTCACCCCTAATGCTAGGGATCCTCTATCCCCTTTGTATCCCATAATTTTATTTGGTCCCTTTTCAAAATGGCGAATTGATTTTATGGAATGTAAATCTATGTCCATTGTTGGTCATGTATACAATGTGGTGGCTATTGATTATTTTACTTAATGGATTGAAGTCATTCTAGCATTCAACAATATGGAAACCACTATTGCTATCCTTTTATTTAACCACAACATTAGTTGATTTGGTGTCCCAAATAAATTGGTCTCAAATCATGGTGCACATTTTGAGGATGATGTTTGGCATAACATAGCTACACATTTACAATATAAGAACCTATTTTCATCACCATTTTATCTGTAGGGAAAATTTCAAACTAAGGTAATCAACAAGATTCTCAAAACCATGCTCCAATGGGTGGTTGACAAGAACATATCTATCTGGAACCATATGTTATTCCTTGATTTGTGGGCCTATAGGACATTGGTTAAGACTACCACCAGATTTACACCCTTTCATCTTGTTCATTGCATTGAGGTCATTTAATCTATCAAGTGTGAAATCCCCTCCCTTTGTTTGGCCATAGAACTTTTACCTAATACCTTCACCTTAGAACAAAGGCTAGTAGCCTTGGAATAGGTTGACAAGTACTATTGCATGGACTTACACCTTAATGAGGCTATCAAGAAATGCTTTAAATCCCATCATAATCATGATGTTCATCTTCTCTCTTTTCATGAGGAGTATTTAGTCCTCATTTATGACTATGCTTACGATACACTCAGTAATGGAAAGTTTGAATACTTATGGAAAGGCCCTTATGCTATTAAATTATGTCTGGTAAAGGAGTAATTCTTACTTGCCAGTGTTAATGGTGAACTTCTCAAGATTCCCTACAATGGGTTATACTCAAATAAATTTTATCCTTAGGACCTTGCCACATTATTTGCATGTACATATTTTATTTAGTTGCATTTTTTTATTTCATTTGTAGTATTTACTTGAGAGCCTAACCTTTTATTTTCATAACATGTTCATATGGATCATTAACAAGTATGCTACATTGGTTTCACCAATGGTGCTAATCATTACACTCAAAATATAGCTTTGGCAGCTTGGTTTATTTATTCCTCTTCACATCATTATTCCATCTCAATGGTCTATTTATTGGCACCACTACCAATAATCAGGTAGAATATAATGTTATGATAAGTCTCCTAGTCTATGCCCCCCAATTTCACACTCATCACCTTTATGTACATAAATGTTATCGTCATCATAATCAACATCACATGTAAATATAACACATGCACATCATAATTTCATCTACACACAAAGGCTCATCAAGTAAAACCCACAACATATACAAACATACACACACACACACACATATATATACATCATCATCATCATCATCAAAAAATAATATAATGTTTACATTAGAGTCTATACTCAACATCACATGTAAATATAACACATGCCTAGCATGGGGGGAATTCTCATTGACTAGCTACTCATCATCATCATTATCATCTTCATCCTGCTCCTCCTCATCACTATAATCATCATCAACAAGAGAATGTTTAGCCAATTGATGTAGGTGTGCCCTCAGGCAGCATCCTCTCACAGGACCTCCTCCTTCCTTGGCCCGAAGAACTGGAAATCTCTTCTAATTCCCTATTGGTAATTTTCCACACCCACAATAGTTCTCCAAAAGATCTCCCTTAGCGATCGGGAAATCGGACCTCGCAGTTTCGCGAGTCTTGTGGTCGCGTGGTTTTGGATTCTCAAAACCCCAATCCCCGATGCAAGTCAACGATGACTCTTACCTTTCTCTGTCGGAACTTTCTCCTATCGCGATTTCACTACTCGCGATGCTCAGCAACTCGGTTTTCCGACTCCCGATGCCCGATACACCGAAACTCCGATGCACGCACGAGTTGTCCCTTCAACTCCTACCACTTCTATAGGGATTTCAGACTTCGCAGGATCACGAATCGTGATGTCAATGTCTCGGCACTTCTCGCTGCGAAACCCCGATGACTTATGACACCTGTCTTCCACTCTGACTCTTGTGGTCCCACACAAATCTTCCTTCTAGATATCGCGTTTCGCGATTCCAAGCTGCAAGAGTATCCGGTCTCTGAAATATCCGATGCTCCAAACCCCGACTTCTTTGGATCTTCTGACACGCATCTCAATTGATGGATGGTTCTGAGTTCGTCGAAATATCACGGATTGTGATATCGCAATTCTTGTTGCAATACTTTGGAGGTTCGATCTACGAAACCTCGATACACAATATACGTGTAGATCCAACGGTCCTGGCTGACTTGTATCAACGCTCTATCTGTCCTGAGCTTAAACCTTCGAGAATACACCACTGTATCTCCCCTGCACATCCACAAGATCTGACGACCCACGGAAATGTGTGGATTCTCCTCGAAGAATACCGACCGTTCGTTCCTTCCCAATGAATTCTGCGAAAGGACTAAGTATTCTTTTCCACAGAACTCGTTCACCTGCTCGCAAACTTGCGACACTTCCCTCGAACTTCAAGTCACAACTTGTCCTCACTATTCTCCAACAAACTCAAAGGCCTATCCTTCCTGATCTTTTCCCACAGCTTTAAGTCTTTAGAAATAAAACCCTCTTGCACGCACTCCTTGTGGCAAACATTCAACAACGTCTAAGTGTTGAAGTCCCTCGACTCTGCGCACCCCTGCAACATCAGTCTTTCAGCTCTTTACTCAGGTTCGCAACCCTGAGACTTTTACCCAGCCTGCGCACTCCTTGCATGACCCTGTGCCCAACTGCACCTTTGAGGAAATGAGAACAAAATCTATCTCTATTTGAACCCCTCTGTCAACGCACTCCTTGCGGACAATTTGACTGCACTCCTTGCAGGAATTCTACATCTCAAATAGAGAAACAATTGAAACTCATTCATTCACCCTTTCAGGCTTCAATTCAAACATGAAAGCATATACACAACACATAAAAGTAAATGTGTGACTGAAAGCAACCATTCATGAGCACATCAACATCAATACACAGAGAACAGACACAAAAGCCATGAATTTGAATCAATCTCTTCTATTAATTCAATTATATGTACATGGGTGTTCTTACACAACTCTCTGCATGCTCTTTCTATAATGCTCTAGAATTCTCAATAATACAAATGCAAAATGAGGGTGTCTGTATCGCGTTTCCCTCCTGTTCTCTAAAGCTATCAAATCTAAAATTAAATTTCTATCTACTTGCATTAACTATTTTAAATGTCGTCTATCTAATAAGGACGAGAGCTATCCGCTCAAGGTCCATTTACAATATAAAAAGTGCTCTTCATCTTAATGGTTCATTTAAGATCGCACAACAATTCCAAAGTGTTTTCAAAATTTGTGCTGGCTTGTCCAGCTGTCTTCCGCTTCCACGATGGCTCGCTTGATGTGTTGGCGATGCTCCTGCATCATACTCCCTTTCTTGAAAACTTTCATGGGCTCCTGTTCATGAGCTCCTGCACAGTCTGTCCATGCTTCTGTATTTCTACTTCAGTCTCCTAGCTGGCATCTTCAACTGGGTGGTTCTTCCATTTGACCAGATACTCGAAGTATTGCTTCCGCCTAGTCTTCTTGCTCACCCTCTTGTCCAGTATGCACTCCATCTATGGCTTCTCTGCAACTGGAAATTGTTTCATCCATTGGATCACTGGATGCTCAGCTCCAGTCTTTACTTCTCCAGCCCTGTATGGGTACAAATCTAAGATATTGAATATCGGAGATATTCTGATCCCATCGAGTAATTCAATCTCATAAGCATTTGTCCCAATTTTTCTCAAGACCTTGCATGGTCCAATTTTCTTCATCTTTAGCTTATTGTATGTTCCCCTCAGGAACCTTTCTTTCCTCAAGTGTGCCAAAAATAGATCACCAACTTCAAACTGAAGTTGTCTTCTATGTTGATCGGCTCTGCATTTATACTCCTGGCTTGATTTCAGCAGTCGCTCCTTCACCTGGCCGTGAAGTTCTTTCATCGCCTCTGCGAACTCTTCAGCACTTGCGCTCCTAGTCGCAGTCTGTTCTGAATCCCTTAATTCAGAAATTCCTCTCGGTTGTGTGCCATATACAATCTGAAATGGACTTTTCCTTGTGCTCTGATTCACTGAGTCATTGTATGCAAACTCTGTCTGTGGCAATATATGGTCCCAACTGTTGTGGTGCTCTGTCACCAAGCTCCTCAGCAAGTCTCCCAGACTTTTGTTGACCACTTTTGTTTGCCCATCCGTCTGAGGATGATAAGTTGAACTAAATGCCAAGTTAGTTCCCAGCTTCTTCCATAAGGTCCTCCAAAAATTCCCTATGAATTTTGTATCTCGATCCGAAACTATGCTTTTCGGCAACCCATGAAGTCGAATGACCTCCTTGAAAAACAAATTTGCGATGTGAGTTGCATCACTAGTCTTATGGCATGGAATGAAGTGTGCCATTTTAGAAAACCTATCCACTACCAAAAATATTGAATCAACACCTCTTTGTGTCCTTGGAAAACCCAATACAAAATCCATGCTTATCGCCTCCCATGGCCTATCTGGTATGGGCAATGGCTGATAAAACCCTGCATTCTACTTCCTTCCCTTCGAATGCTGGCAAACTCTACATCTGTCTACAAATATCTTGACATCTGCTCGCATTCCTGGCCAAAAATATGACTCATTCAATTTTGCGAACGTCTTGTCATGGCCAAAATGTCCTGCCAATCCTCCACTGTGTTTCTCCTTCAGCAAGTTCTCCCTCATGGAGAATTTTTTAATACACAGTTGATTACCTCTGAACAACAATCCTTCCTAGATCATATAGTCTATCCAAGGGCTTCTATCTCTGAGAACTTGGTTCTTAGCTGCTTCATATGCTTCCTTGAAATCCTGATCATCTGCGTACATGTCCCTGAGATCTGCAAAACCTAACGTTTTTACTCTGAACTCCTGCAAAAGAAAACACTTCCTGCTCAAAGCATCAACAACTTTGTTAGTAGTACCAGAAATATGCTTAATCACAAAAGTGAAATTCTGCATATACTCAACCCATTTGGCATGTTTCTGATTCAACTTCTCTTGTTGAGTCACAAACTACAATGCATGATTGTCACTATACAAAAAAAATTCTTTCGGGATCAAGTAATGCCTCCATTTCTTCAACGCCTGTATGATAGCATATAATTCTTTATCATACGTGGAGTATTTCAATTTTTCTTCATTCATCTTCTCACTGAAGTACGCGATTGGCCTGTCTTCTTGACTTAAGACTGCCCCGATTGCAAATTCGCTTGCATCACATTTCACCTAAAATGTCTTCAGGAAATCCAGCAACACCAACACTGGTTGTTCTGTGATCTTCCGTTTCAACAGATTGAAACTTTTTTCAGCCTCAGTCATCCAGTGAAAAGACTTATGTCGCTTCTTCACTGTATCCATCATCGCTGCACTAATTCCACTGAAATTAATGATGAACTTCCGGTAGAAACTAGCTAACCCGTGAAAACTTCTCACCTCAAAGATATTCTTCGGTGATGGCCAATTATTGATTACTTCCACCTTATCTGGATCCATCCTCAACTCATTATCCGAAATAACAAACCCCAAGTAAATGAGCTCTGTCTTCATGAATGAGGACTTCCTCATATTTATCAACAACTTCTCCTGCTGTAGCTTCTGCATCGCTGTAGCCAAATGCTTCAAGTGTTTTGCCACTGATTTACTGTAAATCAGTATGTCATCCAAATACACAATGACGAACTTCCCGATGAACTCCCTCAGGACTTCATTCATCAACCTCATGAAGGTACTTGGCACGTTTGTTAAGCCAAACGGCATAACAAACCATTCATATAAACCTTCGTTTGTCTTGAATGTTGTCTTCCATTCATCGCCTTCTCTCATGCGAATCTGGTGATATCCGCTTTTCAAATCAATCTTTGAAAAGTATTTTTCTCCGCTCAAGCAATCCATCAGATCATCCATCCTCCGAAATGGAAATATGTACCTGATGGTTATCTTATTAATCACCCTTGAGTCAATACACATCCTCCAGCCTCCCTCTTTCTTCGGACTGAGTATTGTTGGAACAACACACAGACTCAAGCTTTCTCTGACCAAACCTTTGTCCAATAACTCCTGGACTTGCCTTTTAACTTCTTCATTTTCTTGCAGCATCAATCTGTATGCGGCTTTGTTTTTCAAACTGGCCCTTGGTATGAGATCAATGTGATGACTCACACTCCTCATCGGTGGCAACGAACGAGGTAATTCGTCCACTATGATGTCAGTGAACTCTTCTAGCAGTTCCTGAACCTCATCTGGTAAATCATCCACTCTCGTGCTAGTCAGAACAATCCTCGGTTTCCTAACCACAAAGAATTGTAGATCTTCTTTCTTCTTAACCTCTGTAAGAAGTTCCTTCCCACTCATGAGAAGTACTATGTTTCTTACTTCCGGCTTCACCTCCTTATCCTTTATCGGAAGCAACATGTGTGCCCTCCCATTCTTCTCTAGGGTGTATGTGTTCATTCGCCCATCATGAATCACATTTATGTCATATTGCCATGGTCTACCCAGCAATAGATGACAAACATCCATAGGAATAACATCACACAAGATATTATCATTATATCCTCCTATCTTGAATTCAACCAAGCATTTTTTAGTAACAGTTACCTGGTGTCCTTTCTGTAGCCACGAAACTCTGTATGGGCTTGGATGATCAGTCGTCTCCAGCTCCATCTTCTCTACCATCTCAGTTGAAACGAGATTATCCATGCTACCACTGTCCACAATGACCTTGCACACCCTATCCTTGGTCTTGCAAGCAGTCCTAAAAAGTCTGGTCCTTTGGACTGAGCTTTCCACCTCCTTCTCGGGTGTCAAAAGGACTTTTCTCATCATAAGCGATCTTCCACCTTCAGCGTCTTCGGCCTCAACATCCCGCCTCTGTGCTTCGGTGATGTGAGCTTATCCAATGTCCTTCTTTTTCTTTGGACACTCGTAAGACTTGTGCCCATTCTTTCCACATGTGAAGCATGTGATTACTCCACCTCTGCCTCTTCCTCTACCTCTGGTACGAGGAAACATGTTGGTGTCAGCATAATCTCCCCGCTGCTCATTATGTTTCCCTCTCTGTTCTTCATATTGTTGCTTTAGCTGTGAGGTTCCACCTCTCTCTGTCCAAGTCTGAGGTTTCTTCCATTCCTCCTTGGGCTTCTGGTATTTTTCCTGGACAACTGATTTGCCTCGGGGATGACTTCTACCTTGGCCCCTCTGTCCCTTCTTTTGGCTCATCTTCTCTTCAACTTTCAGAGCCATCTGGTAAGCATATTCTACCATTCGGATGGTTACCATGCTCATCTCATCGTGGATATCATATCTCAGGCCATTCATATATCTGGAAACTTTCTCATCATCGCTCTCCCGATGACCTGCCCTGATGTTCAGTCTGTAGAACTCTTTGGTATACTCTTTTAGTGTCATCAGCTTCTGCCTCAGGTTCTGCATCCTCCTGAATAGAGTAATTTGATAATCCCTGGGGATGAATTTTTCCTTCATCTTCGCGATCATCCTATCCCAGCTCTTAATCTTCTGCTTTCCCTTGCAGCGTCTGTCATCTTGTAGTTCATCCCACCACAATGTTGCATGTCCTTTCAAGCATGTGACAGCATGCTTGAATTTCTTGTCCTCTTCAATGTCTTCATAGTCGAAGTAAGTATCTAGAGATCTAATCCAATCTAGAAGCTCCTCTGCATCCAGATTTCCCTCATAAAATGGAATGTCCATCTTCTATCTTGCACCCATCCTAGCAATATATTTAATCAAACGCTCGTTTGATGCATCTTCAGTTGCAACCTCTTCTTCACGTTCAGCCTCAATTTCGCTCTCGGAATCATTGAGATCCCCTACACTGGCTATGCGTCTTTGCGTTGTCTCCATGTCTTCGAGTCTTGCTCGGAGATCACGCATCTGTCTCTCCATTTCTGGATTTGTCGCCTGACTGCCTCTTCTTATTGGCATTTCCCTATCCTCTGGATCAGGTGATTGCCTTTCTCTCCTTGGCGGCGTGGTGATTTGTCTTTCTCTGCTACAGAAAGAAAAGAATCTTTATGTGCTCTGATACTAAAGTGATGTAGGCGTGCCCTCAGGTAACGTCCGCTCACAGGACCTCCTCCTTCCTTGGCCCGAAGAACTGAAATGATCTTCTAATTCCCTATCGGGAATTTTCCACAACCACAGCAGTTCTCCAAAAGATCTCCCTTAGCAATCAGGAAATCGAACCTCGCAGTTTCACGAGTCTTGTGGTCGCGTGGTTTTGGATTCTCAAAACCCCGATCCCTGATGCAAGTCAACGCTGACTCTTACCTTTCTCTGTCGGAAATTGCTCCTATTGCGATTTTTCTACTCGCGATGCTCAGCAACTCGGTTTTCCGACTCCCGATGCCCGATACACAGAAACTCCAACACATGCGCGAGTTGTCCCTTCAACTCCTACCACTTCTATCGGGATTTCGAACTTCGCGGGCTCATGAATCTTGATGTCAATGTCTCAGTGCTTCTCGCTGTGAAACCCTGATGACTTATGCCACCTGTCTTCCACTCTAACTCTTGTGGTCCCACACAACTCTTTCGTCGGGATATCGCATTTCGCGATTCCAGGCTGCAAGAGTATCCGGTCTCTGAAATCTCCCATGCTCCAAACCCCGACTTCTTTGGATATTTTGACATGCATCCCAATTGATGGATGGTTCTAAGTCCGTTGGAATATCTTGGATCGCGATATCGCAATTCCTATTGCAATACTTCGGAGGTTTGATCTACGAAACCCCGATACACGATATACGTGTAGATCCAACGGTCCTGGATGACTTGGATCAATGCTCTATCTGTCCTGATCTTAAACCTTAAGGAATACATCACTATATCTCCCCTGCACATCCACAAGATCTGAAGACCCACGAAAATTCACGGATTCTCCTCGGAGAATATCGACCGTTCGTTCCTTCCCGATGAATTCTGCGAAAGGACTAAGTATTCTTTTCCACGGAACTCGTTCACCTGCTCTCAAACTTGCCACGCTTCCCTCGAACTTCAAGTCACAACTTGTCCTCACTGTTCTCCAACAAACTCAAAGGCCTATCCATCCTGAGCTTTTCCCACAGCTTTAAGTCTTTAGAAATAAAACCCTCTTGCATGCACTCCTTGAGGCAAACCTTCAACAACGTCTAAGTGTTGAAGTCCCTCGACTCTGCGCACCCCTGCAGTAGCAGTATTTCATCTCTTTACTCAGGTTCGCAACCCTGAGACTTTTACCCAACCTACGCACTCCTTTCACTACCCTATGCCCAACTGCACCTTTGAGCAAATGAGAACAAAATCTATCTCTATTTGAACCCCTCTGTCAACGCACTCCTTGCAGACAATTCGACTACACTCCTTGCAAGAATTCTACAGCTCAAATAGAGAAACAATTGAAACTCATTCCTTCACCCTTTCAGGCTTCAATTCAAACATGAAATCATATACACAACACATAAAAGTAAATGTGTGACTGAAAGAAACGATTCATGAGCACATCAACATCAATACACAGAGAATAGACACAAAAGCCATGAATTTGAATCAATCTCTTCTATTAATTCAAGTATATGTACATGGGTGTTCTTACACAACTCTCTGCATGCTCTTTCTCTAATGCTCCAGAATTTTCAATAATACAAATGCAAAATGAGGGTGTCTATATCCCGTTTCTCTCTTGCACTCTAAAGCTATCAAATCTAAAATTAAATTTCTATCTACCTGCATTAACTATTTTAAATTCCATCTATCTTCTAAGGACGAGAGTTATCCACTCAAAGTTCATTTACAATATACAAGTGTGCTTCATCTTAATGGTTCATTTAAGATCGCGCAACAATTCCAAAGTGTTTTCAAAATTTGTGCTGGCTTGTCCAACTGTCTTCTGCTTCCGCGCTGGCTCGCTTGATGTGTTGGTGATGCTCCTGCATCACCAATGGGGGTAGAGCTCCACTAATCAAATCCTTTATCCCTTATATTTCAATAGATACACTCCTCATAATAAGGCACCACTTAGTGGGTACCCCAAAATAGATCTCAATAATCACCTAATCCAGCTATGTCCATCCCTATTCAGTCACCCCATTCAAAAATAGATATATTCAATTGATAGGTCCTCCAATATCACATTTGCATATTCCCTATGCCTCTATTTTGGTGGCACGGGGTTGGTCCCCTCTACTTGACCTCATTGTTGTGGTTGTCTTGTTAGCCTCATTGGTGCTACATTTTCATACACAGAAAGACATAAAGAGGATTAGTTACATGTATCATATATGAAATATAGAAACCACTTATGTTAATATATAGGCATAAAAAAAAAAAAATTAATAATGCACATTTACTTACCCTCTAGTCCCCATTCCCATCTAGGGGGATAAGGGAGATATAGGTCTCCCTTGTAGTTCATATCATTGTATGGATAATCCTATCTATACTAGGAGTTAGTGTAAGTGGGAAAACAATTTCAGCTAGAAGATGTTTCTCATGGCACCACCCCAACCCCCTTCCTCATCAACATCGATGCATGTGGGGCTCCCTTGGTCCTACATCCTTAATCTCATTGTGTGAGAAGAGAGTTGGGATCCTCTCAAAGAATAAAGTGCATAGAAAGGTCCCGAAAACAATCTCACCACAACCTTCTCACCTACATCCATCCAACTTCCACCTCACTATATCTTGAAACATTTGGGCCCACCCAAAGTAAGTCCCCTTCAACACTCTCTCCATTTCCATCATCTTACTTCCTGATACATAACGGGCTCCCTACAAACCCTTCAATCGTACTACTTTGACAACAATTACTGGAGTCTCTAGCCCCTCGATATCCTCCAATTGGATAACTAATTCATGAAGCATGGAACGATGTTGGTAGTGTGTCTCTAGGAAATCCTCCATCAAAGTCTTATCCCATGGTCTCATAGGTATAATGTTTCCCATGACTATCTACATGGGTAGGCCAGTCATAAAATACACATCCTATAGGGTGAGATTAATATACTCACACTACACTATAAATTCTTTAACATCCACATCTCAATACTCAATAATATTGTATAGAGGCATATCCCATACTCGCATTAGGCGGGTCTCATGGAAATTGCGTAAACCCCACATTGTGTGCAATACCCAAAAAAAAAATCCCTCTCCATCTTTGTGGAGGCTTGAAAAATATCTCTCTCCAATGAACCCTTATGACTATTCAAGTCAATCACAACACTAGGTTAAGTAAGTTCATTACCTTTCAACACACACTTATTCCACAATGTTTTTCTCCTTAGATACACACATGTTCTTTGGATGGGTGTGATCTGGGTGCATGTTGGCATAGGGGCAGACTCAGGGTTCAATGCTACAACAACGTACCAACAAAACCCTAACTACGGGCCCTTCCAGCAACACCTGTGAAGCAGATGAAGTCTCACCCAAGGTAGAGGCAGGGGTGGTTGCAGGACTCCAGTGTCTGCAACCTTAGCTAGGACACAGATATGTGATTGTAACACCTTGACAAAGCACTTAGAAATATAGTTCATCAATGTTTAACCAGTATCCACATCGCAGGTAAAACCCTAATTACAGAGCATCACAATATTCAACCAGATCCATCATCTGGCAGCACTTAGCATGATGAAACAGATCAGATCTAGCTGATTCAAGAAATAAGCACATTCACACAGGTCAGAACCAACATTTACTCTCACTACTAATCACAAAGCAACAACATATCTACCTATCATTCATCTATATCAAATCACTTAAGAAAGTAAATACATAAACACATTAACACATCGCACAAAACATCCACAACACAGGATGTACGTGGTTCACCCCCACCCTGGGGCTACATCCACCAACTCTTCGTCTTATTTATTAGATTTCTTCAATATTCTTACATACACAGAGCCTTCAGATCAACTTCGCAGGGGATATGAGATCTGCGCACTCTTCGCTAGATCTGTTGGGCAATTCAATTGCTTAAATTGCTTCCATTTAATTATCAACCAGGGATGCTCGTAAGCTTGTGATGATGCCATCAAAATATATGCAGGAGTAGGCATCTAACTCTAATCTAAGAAAATTGAATCAAATACTAACTCTTTCATTCCACTCAATAAGACTTAGTTTTTGTAGGAAAGAAAACACTAGCTCCCTTACAGGAGGTCCTCTCATGATGTTTCACAAAACCTATCAACAATCAAGATCATCAAGTAAACACTCATGCATTGAAAATAAATACACTTAAAAAGGCTTAGTTGTTGTAGGCATGAAAACAATAGCTCCCTTACAGGAGGTCTTCTCGTAATGTTTCAAATAACCTATCAACAATCAAGATCATCAAATAATTATAATAAAAAAAATAAAGCATATAAACCTATTCAAAGCATTAGACCAAGAAGAAAATGCTACTATGATCTATTTGGAGTGAGCTCAATTCTCCCAAGAACAAAGTAACACATAAAGTAAAGAATTCTAAATCTAAACTAGAGAATGGAAACTGATGTGAAAATAAAGCTTGATCCTTATTCCATCATAAGTTGGACACAATGCTCCAGGAGTCCTCCCTTTGAAATGGAGGAGGCACTCCTATTTATACAAAAATTTAAGATAACTTAGATCCACAAATCTCTCC
>ML783561.1:9492-44096 GCA_009831015.1 Picea engelmannii | reverse complement strand
ATATATATATATATATATATATATATATATATATATATATATAAGATGGAGATTATGAAATGCATACTCTATGAAGAAGCCTAGAGACAAGAAAATTGTAAATTTGGAGACAAAAATCTGGAGTTTTTCAATTTTATTTATGAATATTTGTCACAAAAACGTTTTCAAATCAAAATAGATATTCAGGACAAACTTATTTCCAAATTCTCCTTTCTGATCTTCCAGATTGCAACAAGGCACAAGAAGAGAGCATACTTAGGAACTTGGCAACGCTTTAAATCTTTGAAATCTGCAACTTTGAAAATCCTTTTAAGAAAAAAGTACCTCTTAAGTAGATCACAAATGCTTAGCTCCTGAAATGCTACTTGTTTTCCTCCTTGATGCGTGTCCCTTTTTCCTATAGATCTTCCTGCCAATGATTAGTAAACGAGGTGGCTCTTACTGCACCACTGAATGAAAATTATGGGGAAATGAATGAAATTTTATGAAAACAAACATAAAGAAAAAAAAACTAAAAACAATCATGTAGAACTCTCTCATGCTTACCGAGATCCTGCTGTCACCAAGTTGTCCTTTCATCATGAGTTAGATCCCTTTATTTGCATCAATAAAAATAAAGAAAACATACTAAATTAAATTTTTAATGCCTAATCCCTTAGCACCATCCCCAGCAACGGGGCCAAAATGTTGGGCAATTCAATTGCTTAAATTTCTTTCATTTAATTATCAACCAGGGATGCTCGTAAGCTTGTGATGATGCCAGCAAAATATATGCAGGAGTAGGCATCTAACTCTAATATAAGAAAATTCAATCAAATCCTAACTCTTTCATTCCACTTAATAAGACTTAGTTGTTGTAGGAAAGAAAACACTAGCTCCCTTACAGGAGGTCCTCTCATGATGTTTCACAAAACTTATCAACAATCAAGATCATCAAGTAAACACTCATGCCTTGAAAATAAATACACTTAAAAAGGCTTAGTTTTTGTAGGCATGAAAACAATAGCTCCCTTACAGGAGGTCTTCTCGTAATGTTTCAAATAACCTATCAACAATCAAGATCATCAAATAATTCTAATAAAAAAAATAAAGCATATAAACCTATTCAAAGCATTAGACCAAGAAGAAAATGCTACTATGATCTATTTGGAGTGAGCTCAATTCTCCCAAGAACAAAGTAACACATAAACTAAAGAATTCTAAATCTAAACTAGAGAATGGAAACTGATGGAAAATAAAGCTTGATTCTTATTCCATCATAAGTTGGACACAATTCTCCAGGAGTCCTCCCTTTGAAATGGAGGAGGCACTCCTATTTATACAAAACTTTAAGATAACTTAGATCCACAAATCTCTCCTAGATCCACAAATGTCTCATTTGGTTCCAACCATGTGCTCACACCTATCAAGTGATATCTCTACAAATCCTCTCACAAATATTTCTTTCATGATTAATGTCCATCCAAGATACTTGAGTAGATCTCCAAATCTTCATCAAATCTTCAAAGGGTTGAAGAGGAAATTCGAATTTGAGGCTTGATGGTCAAATTTGACTTGGTTGGAGTCTTCAAATACACATGTAAACATCATGAAACTCATCCCACTTTCATATATAAGTGTAAACATGCCATTTTTCCAATATTTAATCATAAATTCACTCAAAAACACTAAAATAGATGCATTGGAAAATAATATGTCTAAAAACCATGTAATCATGAAAACGGTTTAATGTAAGGGTATGGGAAAGCGAAATATGGTTAAAAGTGAAGTGAAAGTGAAGTGAAAGGTTGGTAAAAATATGGTACTTTGGCGACCCAACAAGATCCTCCTTCCCCAAGCTAGGTTACAGCACAAAGCCTACATACAGTCCTTACAACCACTTGCACTCAGCCTTGCAAACATACACAAAGAACTTACAACTGTTACTTGCACTCAACACCACTTACAACTAACTTGTCATTCACACTTAGCCATTCCTATCTCTATATATTCACTACATCACCTAGCATATATTTATACATTACAAAATTAGGCCTAAACATGAGTAAACCCATGGGACGACATCCCCATACTCGTTACATAATCCCAAATTGCAAAAATCCCTAAAAGGGAGCCGAGATCCCATGATTTTTGCTTCATCTTGTGCTCCACCTTCGACATCCTTTCGAAGTCCCAAAAATAGGTCAAACATGACCAAGGATCCTCAAAACTTGGTCAAGGGCCAACAGGCCCCCAACACTCACATGTGACTCATCTCGAGTCACTCTGATCTGGATAATTCTACCTCAAAAGCCTTAAGCTTGGCTCAATCTGCTTCGACTTGTTGTTGTGCCACAGCCTCCTGTTCAATGAACTATTGGATAACAGCTTCGTTGACAGGTCCCTCTAGGAGTTGTTCTGTTGTAATGACGACTTGTTCTAGTTCTTCTCCTCAGCCTTCGATTTCTACGAACAATTGGAAAGCCTCATCCTGTATAGGTTGGAGCATCTGATTCACTTCCATAACTTTTCTCTGAATGGTGTGGACCTGCTATTGAGCAGTGTCCTTCTCTTGGGATCGCTTCATTCTTTCAACAGCCGACAAGGGCTTCAACTGTGCCTGTATTGTTTCTTCTTGATACTTCACCTCTTGGAGTTGTGACTCCAGTGTCTTCAGTTCTGGATTCTCAGTGAGTCGCTCATACATCTGGGCATTATGATCACTCAGTTGTTTACATTCCAAGGCGAGGTCCTTGACTCTTTCAACTGCGCCTCGAGCAGTTGCTTCTCTTTGATCCCTCACGTCCTGTGAAGTGTTGGGCACTATGCGGAGCTCTAAGTATGTTATTTTTTATTGTAGTTATTGGATAGCTTCTACAAGCTGGTCTAATTGATGCATGACTCGATCTTATACCTTTGTATCTAATCCTGTCACAGAGCAAAGTGCTCTATTGACTGCTTCTTTCACTTCGAGTTTCTCTGCAAGAAACTGTTCTTTTTCTTGTTGAATTTGTGCTTTCTCCTCTTCAAAATTTGTCTAGAGGGCAACCTTCTCCTTCTTTTCAACTCGACGTTGTTATACTATTACTTATTGCACTTGCTTCAAGGCCTGAGTGGCTTGTTCTATTTCTTCTTGTGCGTGACGAAGGTCAACTTCAGTCGCATCAGCTAGTTGTTGGAGTTGGGATGGATCATCTCCCAATTTTGGTTCTTCCGATGGCAGGGGCGCAGTGGAAACTACATGAATGGACTGAAGGGTATGTTGTACCCCTTGGAGTTCAACCTCGATTTTTTCGTACATCTCCTCCTGCTTGGCTTATTTTTTCTGTAAGATTTCTTGTGAGGCATCATTTACAGTTGTGATGATGAAGTCAAAGTCATCAACAGTGAGCACAGTCTTCATCTTAGTCACGGTGGCTCTGGATTTCTTCTGGGAAGAGGGTTTCAAGGGAGAAACCTTCCTCTTCTTCAAAGGATCGGCCTCATCTCTGGGCAGTGTTACTTCACCTTGCTTCTTGTCATCTTCTTTTCCATTGATCTCTTCTACCTCGTCATCACCCCTTTGTCCAGATGATGTTGAAGCAGTCTTTTCTGAGGCACTGCTTAAGTCTTGGACTTCTTCAGTTTTCTTCCTTATGTTGGTTCCGGGTGTGTTATGTTCTATGTGAGTGGCCTCCACGCTATCAAGTTCAAGATCATACATCTCTGCAGGGTCAACGGGGATAAGTAAGTCTGTTGACCATTCCTTAGTTATCTGCTCGAGGTCCTCCTCGGTGAGCTTGTAGTACGAGGGAAGCTCTTCCTTATGTTCATCGACTCGTGCAATAATATAGATGAAGTGTTGATCTGCATGAAACTTCATCAGGGGTTTGAACCACTTTAGGGTGTTCGGCGTCATGTGAGGTTCAGCTTCGATGGCTCTCTTCAGTTGGAGATAATATTTGTGAAAGACAACGTTCGACTGCCACTGTGTTCCCATGTCTCTCGAGTACCACAATGTGGTGAACTTCGCATCGAGAGGATTGAATGGTTCCATGTCTGGGAAGGTCACACCTTCCGACATCTCCCAAGCAACAAACATGATGAGGATCAGGATCCAACTAAAGTGGAACTCATAGCCCTGATCCTGTACATCAGGATAGTCTAATTCTAGATGATTAACTAAGTACTTTGCCCATTTCATCTGTACGCCTTCCATGCATTTCCCCGTGAGGTCAACGACAAATCCTATGACCTGCGTGGGTCTATTATTTCTTACTATATTCCCTACAATTAACTGACATGATAGGCGCATTGTGCCATTCTGGATGGAGGCTACCTTGTAGCCTCATGTCCCCTTCTCAATATCGTCATAGGTATCCTTGATATTATGTGCTAATGCACGATCTGTGGCTTTCCCTAGATAGAAATTCTGCGGGTCGGGTCCTTTCATACTTAATCCGATGATCCTATGGATCAACGTCGGATTGATTGTGATACGATGTTCTATCCATAAGTAGATGCCATGGTAAAATGAAAGTAGGATCTTGACACAGGCGTTATCCTCCTGGTTCCTTCCAAAGTGTGGGATTTTCATTACATTCAACATGGTGGACTGTGCAAGGTTCATCGTCCATGGCTGGGGGATTATTTTTTATTTCTTCCCCTTCGTCCTGGTCAAATATTTATATGGGGTGAGCGTACTATGATTCTTGCAGTCCCATAAGTTGAAGTCATTGAACTTCAACATTGCGATCTTGTCCTATTGTGATCGAACTGTGCGTATCCCCTTCGGGAGGTACATAGTAACCATGGTGTAATCAAAATCTCTCAGTACACTATCACGACTCACCATGTTGACTAGAGGCGGGATGTAGTTGAGCAATATGGTCATGATTAGCTTCTCATTTTCTAGGTCGTCTCTGTGCTTGGTTCTCTTTTCTGTGATGACTCGGGATGGCCCGGATCCGCAAGCGATCGACGGAGAGGCTTGCACTCCTCTCATCGATGACTCTTGAATACTTTTAGACATTACTTTCTTGGTCATGAGATCAATGAGAACTTCTTCGACGATTTTCTCCGTGACACTGAGCTCATTCGACATACACGCTTGGATCGGATGGATGAATGAATGCGGAAAACAATAGAACTGGTGTCGATCTTACTAATCACAGTGCAGTAGCAATGAGTTCTCTATGATACAATTCACAAAAGTGTTCTCAGTGCAACAGTCGATGGAATAAGTAGACAACTAGGTAACAAATCTCTCCAATGGGCGAGAAGCCTTCATTAATTCAGTTATGCCCGTTCTAGCGCAGTCCCAATGATCCAATGGCAAGCTTCCTGGCCATAAATGTCATTCTAAATGTTCATGGTGTCAGTCTAATGGTTATATTATTCTCAACAGATACATTTCTTTGCCATGGTGAAGTGCCATGTGACACCGTTCTGATATCCCGACAAAGTTCCTATTTTGCAAATTTTCCCTTTTCAAAGTTCCCTCTAGACCCTTCTGTAACTTTTTTATCTTTTCTCTCTTCTTACTGAGCTTTCTAGACTTTTTCCTGATGATCTTCATCTCATTACTCCTCTTTCCATTCTGATTCTTGTCTTCTTTTGGCATAGTGACTTCGCGCTATTGAGATTCCTTTGTAAGATTCGTGGGCAATAATTCTTTATCTGGGGTAGGTGCTTCAGTCTTCTGTGAGTCTTCTTGGGTTCTTTCAACTTTGGCATCCAAGTTAAATAGATTTTATCTATTCTCTTGTTCCTCAATCAAGTGTGTGATCCTCCTTGTCATAAAATATTTTAATTCTTGCTTTTTCTTCTCTAAGACTTCTTCTTCTTTCCTTCTAGTCTAATCCTTCTCGATCCAGGGTTTTCCTAGTAACATAGTAAATGGAGCATTTTTCTCAATAAATTTAACAACCTCTAAATCTTCCTCAGTCGAAGTTCCATGAGCACTCATAGATATTTGGGTAAGTCTTCCACATAGGGTTATTTATTTTCCTCTAAACAATCCTATTCCTCCCAATGAAGGAATCATAGCAGGATTTTTGTCATGACATTCACCTATGTTTCTTCATCCAGAACACAATCAATGTCAAAGTCTCCTATTATTACTTCTATTTTCTCTTTCTCTTTTAAGATCTCTGATAGAATAGTATCTCGGTGGCCATTCAAGGTTTCTTTCATTTGTAGAAATACAATCTCTGATTATTTTGGGGTTTCTACCATGGTCTTAGTTTCTTGTCCTTTCTCAGGGTCTACTTGTTCCATATTCATTCTTTCAATCTTAGCAATCATTCTAAGGAAATCTAAAACTTCATGGTCCATGGATTTACAACAAAGACAACTAGATCTTCTACCAGGGAATTCCTTAGCAATATGTCCTGGTCTTCTGAAACTGTAACAAAGGGTTAATCCTCTCTTTTTCTTAAATGATCCCCAGCCTTTCCCATACTACGCACTAGGATCATAGTAGTTAACCTGCAAAAATATATTTATAGGATCTTGCATCCATTTGTTAGTCCAAACATTATTTCTATGCATATGTATAACATATCTTTCATTATTTCTATCAGATCTACTCATATCAAACCTCTTTTCTTCTAGTTGTGCCCTAGTTTTCAGGATAGGAAATTTTTTATCAAACATACCTCAATCCATACTCTTGAAACAAAAAATTCCCCTAATCTTACTTTTAGCAGAGCACAAAGCTTCCAGGTCGGAGCACAAATCTTTAAGATCTTACCTTTCAATATCCTTACCTTTACCGGAGCACAAATCTTCAAGATCTTACCTTTTTTTCTTCAGATCGGATTTCTTTTCTTAGCACCTTAGCATAGAGCTTCATAGCTCAAGTAGAATACTATGCACTAGGGAAACAGATCTATGCAGAGAGATTTCACAATTTCAGTAGCATCTAGCAGCACTTAGCATGACGAAACATATCAGATCTAACAAATTCAAGCAATAAGCACATTCACATAGGTCAGATCCATCATTTACTCTCACTATTAAGAACAAAGCAACAAAAGATCTACCTATCATTCATCTATATCAAAGCACTAAGCAAGTAAATACATCAATACACTGCACAAAGCATTCACAACATAGGATGTATGTGGTTCACCCCTACCCTGGGGCTACATCCACCAACTCTTCGTCATCTTTATTATCTTTCTTTAATCTTCTTACATGCACAGAGCCTTCAGATCAACTTCGTAGAAGACATGATATATGCACACTCTTCGCTAGATCCTCCTTCCCCAAGATAGGTTACAGCACAGAGCCTACATATGGTCCTTACAGCCACTTGCACTCAGCCTTGCAAACATGCACAAATCACTTACACATGTTACTTGCACTCAGCACCACTTACAACTGACTTTTCATTCGCACTTATCCATTCCTATCTCTATATCTTCACTACATCGCCTAGCATCTATTTATACATTACAAAATTAGGCCTAAACATGGGTAAACCCATGGGCCAAAATTCCCATACCCGTTACATAATCCCAAATCCCAAAAATCCCTAAAAGGGGTTCGAGATCCTGTGATCTCCACTTCATCTTGTGCTCTGCCTTCGACAACCTATTGAAGTCCCAAAAATAGGTCAAACATGACCAAGGATCCTCAAAACTTGGTCAAGGGCCAACAATGTACACATATTCCTTGAATAGGTGAACTCTTAGAGTGCATATGTTTATCCAACAAGTGCATGCTCGATGCATATATTCCTGTAATGGGTGTGCTCCCAATGTGATGGAAAACTAACCCTTAATTGCATGTGTGGTGTATTTTTTGGATGATTTTCTATGTGCGTAATGTATAAAACCACCTGAAATCCACATTCCTAAGTGATAATCTTCCAAAGCTTCCACCAAGCCCATAAAAACCTAAACTAAGAAATGAAATGGAAAAAAATGAAGAGGTTTAGAGATTTAACTTGGAACTAATAGAACTAAAAACTGATAGTCATAATGAATGTTATGAGATCTGAAAAAAAGTGGACCCCATGAACAAATGAACTCAACCAAGTGTTGATCACTCAAAACACCCTCAAAATTCAAGAAATTTGGGGTACCACTTCTAATTTTGGCTCAGATTCTTCACATCCTTCATATTTGAGAATGTTAGTTTCCTTGATTCTCTTTGATTTTCCTTAAGTTTGATTTTCTTTGATCATTTGAACAAGTAAAGAAATCCTGTACCAAACCCAAAATGGACACAAACACCTTCAAAATACAATCGGCCAAATAACATGAGCCTAAACACTTGAATCTTTAATAAAATGGTCATCGATTGATTTGGGTCGACGATGGTATCGGGTCAGATGAAGACATGGTATTTAATTAGAATTACCAAAGTTCACTGCAACTTCCCATCGGGGTTCAGACCTTTCAAGTCACCTACACACACACAACCTATTTCTATGCCGCCCAATGTGATCGACAGATGAAAATTAAAGTTGTTTGTAACTTTGCCAATCGAACTTAAGTATAAGACTTCAAAATTCGATTGATATACACCATCTAATCAAGAGAATCATTTAATATCAATTTTCCATGATCAATGAAGGAAGGAACATCCCACGAATTTTGAAGTGTTGCATAAGATGCCACATGTTAGGCATACCATTGTCACATCATCACCCGTACACTTCAAGTTTGGACTGAAGGATCCATTCTTTCCATGTAATCTACCTAGTGGCATTACCACATCAACATCATACCAGAATACGACAGTGCCACATCATACCTCAATTATCATACCCATCGGTCACCGGGGTTTTCACAGTATTGATTTACCCGATGGAAGGGTTCTTAAAACATTCAGTAAATGTCGATGAATCCATCGTCCATTAGTCGAATCGACCACATACTCCGTCTAGTATACTTTTACCTTACACATGAAAACCAATAGCATGTTTCAAACTCTTCACACTCTCACCCGATGACCGATATGTTTTTTCTCCTAACATTAATAGTTGTCTGATTAGACAAGGAAATCACATCAGTGTCATTGACCTCACAATTCAATTGTTTGAGCTCCCTTCATACCTGTCGACCATCAGACAGATCATCCAACTATTTTGACTAGCACACTTTCTCGACTCACCCGACACCTGATAAACATTCTACCTTAGAAGCTACAGACCATTCCATCACACAAACGAATCGATCTCAGCTATCGATTTTATGATCTGATGGTTTGCTTCTTTTTCATTCTCAATTGTGGTCGTTAACACATCACATCATTTACCGTCCAATAAATTGTTTCCATGCATTGATCCAGTGTCATATTGTTTCACCTTGCCACTGCCACCTTCACCCGACACTCGATGAACTCTTTCACACACAAAATTGATCATCTGATCAATAAGGACAATCTAATATGGGTCATCAATTTTTCTATCTCGTACTTGGTTCACCTTGTGACTGAAGTGGCTCCCTTAATGCACTGAAAAGAAACTCCTCGAACTAGGTATCAACACATTTCCTTTCAAAACAATGTTGGATTTGCATGTCACCTTCACATGTACACATCTGATGTTATTGTGTACATATACGAGCTTCCATAGTCAGATCAGCACCACAGTTGAACTATGCATTAAAATGTTATAACACCTGAACCTGAAAAAAATACTACGTGCCAAGTCAATTGATTTGGAAAACCATCAATGGTCACATCTATGTATCAACCTAGCCATTGAAGTTTGATGGAGTTACTACCACTGCATTTAAACTCCATTATTGTCAAAACATTTCCTCCATTCATGACTTGGTTATTAACATATACTCTCTCCCAAATTCATTACATTATTTGTTTGAGTCAAGTATGTTATCAATCTGGTGTATTCACTCGACATCCATCATGTCTACTAACCAATTGAACCTACAGCGCTGTCTAACTCTGGCGACAAAGACTCCAATCGACCAATAGTCACAAAGTGAAAGAGTGTTTTTAGGTAAAATTTGTTCCGATAGTCATTAACATTGCTCGGTACATGTATGATATGATATGTAGTTTTTAGTTTCAGGAGTTTTGTATGGATGTTTTTGTAATATAAAATTTTTCCTACAGATGTGATGCCTCCCAGAAAAAATATCACATAGAGGACACCCAAGAGGTCGAGGACATGGTCTGGTGATGTTGGGGAAGGTTCCAATTCGTCACCCACATGAACAAAAGAATCCTAGATGATCAATAATAAAAAAACCCTTATTGTGCTCCCCCCCAAAACTATTTCTTACATGGTACCATTGTTTTGGGACACCAAGCCTTGTGCAGGGACTGGAAATTATACACAAGTGAAAATCCCTTCCTGAAACAACCTCTTTACAAAATTAAAAAATGATGACTACCTAGAATCAACCCCACATAGTGACTTGCAACTTAAACAGGTATATGATGTTGTTTTCCCTACAATAAAGAGGTCTATGCTACACTTTGTTTCTACTAGAACACGTGTTATGCCTTGTATAGAATTGATGGAGTGGATCATCATTCATACCAATGCCCTGGATTGTAAAATTGTGAATAACCAGGGAGAATGTATAGGTTCCTTTCTTCCTCAAGACATGGCCATCTGCGACAAACTTCCATACCATGATGAGTCCCTTACCAAGGATTTTGTAATTTCATTCTATGAACAATATGACACTAATAAAATATTGAACAACCGGTGGAAGGAAGACAAAAAATTTGTTAAGAGATCCATTGGTAAGCATGCTATCTTCATCCAAAGGGAACCCTATATGTACGCCATGATCCTCCTATATAAACTGTATGGGGAAAGGTATTGTTCTCAATTTTTGAAAACATGGATACCCTTGGAATATTATGTGGTGATGTGGAGTAAAAGTTTAAATTGAGGAGGGGTCATTTCTAAATAGTTAAATTTGAAGATTTATTAGGAACGGTCCCCATGGCCAAGGGATCCATCTTATTTCCACATGGTCTCATTCCTCCTGGATGTGCTATGTGTGCAGAATGTCTTCGTTGGGATGTCACTTAGTTGACATATTTATGAATTTCTCGTCCACGTGTATTTCAATATTCTCTAGGAAAATAGGTAGAAGAGGCATTACTCTCAAATATGTGACTTTTTCCAACCTAGGATCTATTTTCTTATTTTTGGATGAGAGTACCACAGACTCACGAAGGAAGTGAAGAAGATTTTGAATTACATTGGAAACTGGTTCTTTGAGGAGAAACATGCCTATTTAAGAATTTATGGAGCCATTAGTCCACCACACCTATTAACCTTATGTATTGTCCCTGACATGTTGGTCCTTGGAGAATTTTTTTATCAGACAGTAATGAAAGGATTCAATGCTAACTTGGTGAAGGATACGAAGATATTATTTATCCCTTACAAATTTCAGATAGGGTATTATGTGGTCAAGGATGCCAAGCATGAGAATAAAGAAGGACAATAGTGAGTATATGTTTTCATTGATGTCAACAAGGTCACAGACAATATGGTGCACATGAAGAGAAAGTGTGCAGAAGGATTGCAGAGGAAGTGCGTGGAAGGATTCTTTGTACTACACTATTGGAGATCCACATGAAATGGAACTCCTAGAAGAAATCATGAAAGGTTGAAAACATAAGTGCAAAGAAGGATTGAAGGATGAAGGGATCAATGACATAAAATAAATCACTAAAGTGATTGAGTCTGCCAGGAGTGCACGCAGAATAGGAGGATAACCTACGACGTAGTACATAAGTAAATTGGAATGCTACAAATTCCCTTGTTCATGATCGTGGAATGACTCATCAGATATTTATTCCATAGCGTGATGATGTTTTGAGCAAGCGACAAATGACAGAGTGAACTGTGACAAAGTGTGTGGAATATTGCACGGATGGTAATCTGCAAGGTGCCTTGAGCCATCACAATGAATGGTGTAGTGGAGTGTGATGAGATGAATTCCAAAGTAGAATGTGACAGAATGAGTCACCAGGGGAACTTACGATCTGATGGGGAGATTTAGTAAGAACATTACAAGGAAAGTGAGACATGATGAATAATTGTGACTTGAGTCTTTCTCTCTAGTTCTATTTGCACAGTGGATGATTTGTAGACCTGAATGAAATTATTGTGTCATTCTTTAGGAGATTCTTGAATAATCTAGAGCACAGTTGAAGGAGAATTGGTCCATTTGATTTAGTCAAAGTTTGTCCACAATGTAACAGTCATGTGTTCACATACTTTATTTAGACAAAATTGTAACTGACATGATTTTGATATAGTCAAAGTTTCTCCACAATATAACCGTCATACTTTATTTAGACAAAATTATAACTGAAAGGATTTTGATGTGGTCAAAGTTTGTTCACATTGTAATTGTTACGCATCCACATACAAGAAGGTGAACTCGGGAAAATTAGTATAAGTATGGATTTCTCTGATTGTGGATGAGTGCGCGAAGTGAGGCGGAATATGATACTATAACAATTTATAGGAACATAAATGCGAATTTGTCAGGATTTAGTGATGTAACACATTTTGCTGAGTTTAGGGTGGTAGAGTGGTGCTAGAGTGAGTCGAATCTCACTAAGGATTGGTGTCCTCATTTTTGTAACAGGTTGGTTCCTGAGAAGATTGGTGTCCTCATTATCTGTGACAAATGGTGCATGAGAAGATTGGTGTCCTTGTTCTCTGTGGTAGGTGGGTGCCTACTGTGATGAATATTTTTAACTTGTAAGTTGGTGCTTGCAGAAGAACACAAAGAAGATATTATGTGGTTTTTTCTTACAATGGGTTTCCATGTAAAAATATTTTTGTACTATGTTCACTGTGTTGTTTTGATTTCTGCTTGTATATGTGAGTAAGTGTGCATGTCTAAATAACTTAGATGGATATTTTGATTTATTCTTTTATCTATAATTAAGTGCACATTTATAAATAACTTAATTGGTTGAAAGAAAAGAAAAATACATTAGGTTAATGAAATATTGTTCACCCCCCCCCCGCCTCTCTGTATTGTTTTGAGTATAAGAAATTGGTATCAGAGCACAAGTTGCTTTAGTTAAAATCTAATAGTTGGAAGGAATATCACACAAAAAGTATGGCCAGTAAAGATTCTTTTTCAACCAGACCTCCTATGTTCAATGGAACAAATTTTGCATTTTGGAAAATCAGAATGAAGACCTACTTGATATCTCTTGGTATGGAAGTCTATAAGAGAGTGGTAGATGGTTATAAAATCCAAACTACTCTTCCAACTAATGAATCTAGTAAGAAAGGTCACTATAGTAATGCAAAAGATATGAATGTTATCCAAGGAGGACTTGCAGAAACATAATTTGTTAAAGTGATGTAGTTGGAATCCACAAAGGAAATATGGGACAAACTGGTAAGCAGTTATGAAGGAGACGAGAAATTAAAGTTGGAAAAACTTCAAGCTCATAGAATGAAGTTTGAAAGCCTAAGAATGAGTGAAGATGAAAATATTGTAGGTTTATTTCTTAGATTGGATGAGACTATAAATACCATGAAAGGGATGGGAGAGGAAATTAAAGAAGCTATGGTAGTTCAGAAGGTACTAAGATCTCTTCCCTCAAGACTTGATGTAAAGGTATCAGCTATAGAAGAAATGAATGAACTAGACAAACGGATTATGGATAGACTCCGTGGAATTCTGACTGCTTATGAGATGAGAACTAGGAAAGAACAACCAAATCTAAAGGATGCAATCTTCAAAGCATTAGTCAAATCGTCAACATCTCGAGATCATGATTCATCATAACACTTCTCATATGAAGAAGATGTTAACTTTGTGAGGAAGTTGAAGAGGGGATCTGGAAAATATAAAGGTATGTTACCATTTAAATTATTTCATTGTGGTAAAGTTGGTCATTTTGCCTCTAAATATCCTTTTAAAGGAAATAGCACCAATGAAAAGGAAAGAAAAGGCAAGGATAAACATAGTAATTTTAAAAGGAACAATTTTTATTTACAGGAGGATAGAAGCATCTTTGATTAAGAAGAAGATGAGCCAGATCTAATTCAGGATGAAAAACTTATCATGTCTTTGGAACAATACAAATAGTATCAAAAAACACATAAGAGTGTGAAGCTATAGTAGACATGGAAGGAGAACTCCTTAGTGCTCTAGAGGAAATCTCGCAACTCAAGAAAAAGAACAGACTAAGAAAAGAACAGTTGCAAGTCTAAAAAGAAAAAGACAATAAGGTCAATGAAGAAATAGTCATCTTAAAAATTTATCTAGAAGAAGCCAAAAGAAAGGAAGAAGTATTGATAAATCAGATAAAAGAAACGGATAATATCTATGACAAACTAGAAGCATAAATAATTTCCTTAAGAAAAGATATAGAGAAATCCAAGACTCAAATAAAATTCATAAAAGGATCTGAAATTATAGATAACATTCTAAGCAATCAGAGATTACTGGATGACAAGCCAGGGTTGAGATATAAGGAAAGTCTAAAAATTTTCAAATGTGAGTCAAGCACCAGCATGACAACCAGTGATAAGCCTACAATCTATGCAAATCCTCTCAAGGGAAACAACAGTCAACCTAAGCAAGAAAAATATGAAAAGAAGAAGCAGTCATAACTAAATCATACCAACTATGAAGCAAGGAAGAAACAAGTGTCTGAATCTTATCAAGTTGGAAAACAAAGACTAGTTCCTACGAGTAAGTTTTGGTTCCAAAAACATCCAAATTTTTTCTATGGATATTGTTTCTCTTGTGGAAACTTTGGACATAAGGCTATGGTTCAAAATTATTTCAATAATTCCTTCTCTCCTTTACTAAATGAACCTGAATGCCACATATGAAATAATTTTGGACACAAGGAAAGTGAATGCAGAAGCAAGTTGTTTCCTATCTTTAGGAAATACAAACAATAATATTTTACCAAGGTTTGGACGAAGAAAAATAGAAGTGAAAAAAATTGTGGACTAGTTCTATATGCCAAAAATAAAGAAAATCAATGGTAGATTGACAATGGTTGCTCCAAGCACATGACATAAGACAAAAGTAAGTTTTAATTCTTAACTGAAGAAAAATGTGGTAATGTCACTTTTGGAAACAATGCTCTAGTGAGAATCAGAGGAAAAGGAATTGTTGTATTAGATGAAGATAAAATGGGAAAGACCAAAGCACAAAATGTGTTGTATGTTGATGGTCTAAAACATAACTTATCAAGTGTAAGTCAAATGTGTGACCAAGGACACAATGTTATTTTTCATTCAAGAGGTTTTAAGGTAATGGATGTGAATACAGGGAAGACTGTTGTTAAGGCAATTAGAACTTCACAGAATGTGTATGTTCTAGAAGAAGGAAAAGAAAAATGTTGCATTGGTAAAACTAATGAGATATGGATTTGCAACAAAAGACTAGGTTATCTTAGTTTTAATCAAATTGTTAAGCTAGGAAGAAAATATGATGTGAGACATATGCCTAATATATTCAAACCTGATAATATTTTCTGCAAGTCATGTCAGTTTAGAAAATAATCAAGAGTTCAATTCAAGGCAAGAAAACACTCCACCACTCGACCTCTTGAGATGATTCATATAGATATTTGTGGCCCTATGAGTACAAAATTGCCTCAAGGTGAAAGATATTTTTTTTTTAATTGATGACTATACCATAATGGCTTTGGTTGGATTCTTGAGGCATAAATTTGAGGCTTTTGAAAATTTTCAAAATATTCAAAGCACAAGTAGAAAATGAAATGGACTTTAAAATCAAATTTCTAAGGTCATATAGAGTAGGAGAATTCACATCTAATGAATTCAACAGTTTTTGTGAAAAATATCGGGTCAAGAGACATTTTTTTTATTTCTAGGACCCCTTAGCAGAAAGGAGTAGTGGAAAGGATGAACAAAATAGTTCAAGAAATGGTCAGGGCCAAGGTTGATGAATCAAAAGTACCCAGAACCTTTTGGGGAGAGGTTGTTCAAACTGTTGTCAACATTCTTAATAAGGCACACATAAGATTAAACAGTGATAAAACACCTTATGAGCTATGGCATGGGAGATCAACATCAATAAATCACTTCAAAAGTTTTGGAAGAAAATGCTACATTAAAAGAAATGAATACAACTTAGGTAAGTTTGATTATAGAGTTTATGAAGGGATTCTACTAGGATACTCCTCTAGAAGTAAAGGATATAAGTGTTATAATAAAAGGATCCATAATATAATTGAGAGCATAGATGTAAAGGTAGATGAGGGACCACTTCATTTAGTGAGATATCAGCACCATAATGATGAACCAAGAAGCAATGAGTTACAAGATGATGGAATGGGCGAGAAACAAGAACAA
This sequence comes from Picea engelmannii, assembly GCA_009831015.1. Lineage (NCBI taxonomy): Eukaryota > Viridiplantae > Streptophyta > Pinopsida > Pinales > Pinaceae > Picea > Picea engelmannii. Next base: position 27,820 of record ML783561.1, on the reverse strand, counting down.
GATAATTCATAAGAAGAAGAAGAGAGAATGGAAATATCACAGCCATAGAACCCATCAAGTTATGTTCAAAAACATCATCCAAAAAGACATATTCTTGGAAATAAGTAAACAAGTGTACAAACCAGAAGAAAACTTATATATACATATACCTTTGCAAATTTTGCATCATTTTCCATGATTGAACCCTAAAACTTCGTGCAATAAAGCCAGGATGATCACTGGGTCAAAGCTGTGAATGAAGAACTAGACCAAATATAGAAAAATAAGACTTGGGATATTGTCCCAAGACCAAATGACAAGAATGTAATTAGAACTAAATAGGTAGACATAAACAAGCTAAATGAATATGGACATATAGTTAGAAAAAATGCCAGATTAGTATGCAAAGGGTATCCTCAATTTAAAGGAGTGGAATTTGAAGAAAATGTTTCTCTTGTTGCAATAATTGAAGCTATTAGGATTTTTTTGTCTTTTACATGCTACAGAAAATTCAAAGTTTACCATATGGATGTCAAATCAACATTTTTAAATGGTGACCTTGAGGAAGAAGTTTATGTGGAGAAACCTAAAGGGTTTTTTCTTACATACAAAAATAATTTTGTCTTCCAACTAAAGAAATCCTTTTGTGGGATAAAATAGTCTCTAAGAGCTTGGTATTATAGACTGGACATGTATTTGAACCAGAGAGGATTCAAAAAGGGAACTACAAATAACAACTTATACATCAAGGCCGAAGGTAATGATTTGTTAATTATTGTGGTGTATGTTGATGATATTATTTTTGCCAGTAATATAGAATTAATGAGTAAGAAGTTTGCAGTTTCAATGCAACAATAATTTGAGATGTCCATGTTAGGAGAACTCTCCTTATTTCTTGGGTTACAAATTCATCAATCATAAAAGGGAATTTTCATTTCTCAAGGTAAATATCTCAAGGAAATATTGAAGAAATTTGGCATGGAAAACTGCGCACCAGTAAGTACTCCAATGACTACCAGTTGTAAACTCAGCAAGGATGGTGATGCTCCAAAAGTAGATCAGATCATGTACAAGTCTATGATATACAATTTATGCTATCTCATAGCTTCAAGTCCTGACATCATACAAGCAGTGGGTCTGGTAGGTATATTTTAAGCCAATCCTAAGGAAACTCATGTTCTTGCAATCAAAATAATATTTAGGTATTTACAAGGCACTATTGATTATGTATTGTGGTATCCAAAACACACAGACCTCATTCTTAGAGATTATACAGATGCATATTGGGAATGAATTATTGATGATAGTGTTAGTAACATTTCTTGTCCAGGGCACAAGAGTATTCAAGTCTGCAAGTCGCAGGAGAAGCGTCCGAGCGCAGCACAAAAAAATCTCGTTTCAAGATTCCAAGCAATTAAGCGAGCGAAATTATATTGATGATGGTCCATATTCATCCATAGGGGCGGATCGGCGGTCGGCGGGAAATCGCAGATAGCAGAGTTGCACCGAGATTAGCGCAAATAGATCGCGCCCATATTGCATGCAGGGAAGAATAACAGTCGTCCATCCAAAGGACGCGTGGCACGAGATCCAGTCGCATCAGCTTTTCGGCAGTCGCGAGTTCACAATATCGAGGAACAGTCTCAGTCGTCCATCTAAAGGGGACAACTGGTGCGCGATTAAGCTCCCCGCCTTTTTTCCTATCGTGATTTCGACGTGTAAGAAGCAGCTCCCTCATATCCCCGATGCACGAAGGGACGAGAACATCCGGGACCCAAGCCCACATCATCGTCAGGAGAGTTCAGAATCGTCAGATCATAGGGACATGTGGTGCCAGATTAAGCCGTCTCGGTATTTTTCTCATCGCGATTTGAAGGAACAGGGATCAGCCCCTTCCTATTCGCGAATGATGAAAGCGCATTTGAGAGTAAATGCAGGGTCACAGCCCGTGGTCACTTGGGAAAGAAAGGAGTTGCGCGAAGGGGGCCAAGGCGTCGGGTTTCAGTCACAGAGGGGGCCCGTCACGACTTCCAGTTGCCATCGGACCCGACCTCGATCCTAATCTTCGCTTGGAGTAAATGAAGATGAGAACGGTTGGTTGAAGCCTACTTTCATTCATTAAGTGTGAGGTATGGAGGGTCTGGAAAGCGGTCTTCTCGAAGAGGTCCTGTGTACCAATTTTTCCAAAGAAGCCATGCCGAAGTCCTCGACTAGACAAAGAAGTCTGCACACACTAGCTCAGCACTTAATGGCTCAACTACCCTTCTTACAGGAGCCATGCACAGTTAAGGTGGCGTCTAACAAAGAATACCTGTCCAAATCGGGTTGAAGGGACACCAAGCCTTGGATGACTGAGCACACCGATGTTAGGCATTTTTCTCTGAGTATATAAACTCAGTCTTTGTATTTTGTAATCCATCGATGGTAGAGAAAAGCTCCCGACTGTAAAGTTTTAGCATAGACTCTAGTTCTCTGGCTATGTATTGGTATGTAAGATTTATTGTTTAATGACAGACAGTCTTCTCACTCCATCTGGTTTTCATATCATACTGAGAGAGTTCGTGATTGACTGATTTGTGCAAATGATTGCAATTATGTTATGATAAAGGATTTATCGTTGCATTGTTGTATTCTCTAGTTTTTTTCATTTGAATGTAAGAAGATCTTACGTTTAAATGTTTTCCCCTATAGTCTGTTACGAACCTGATGTTAACAATAGACCTCTGCTTTTCTCTTATACAAGTCTTCCCCCCTACTCACCCTTACTGTAACTCACTGTCTAAATTTATCTAAGACCTCACTTGCCCATGCATGTCTGGCCTAGTTTCGGAGTTAGAACCACATCATTTTGAGTTAACTTCCATTTGATCACCCCATTAAACAAATCGTGACATAAACTGATGGGCGTCGGGCTCTACTCCTGTTGCAATCCAGGGGTGACTTCCGACGCTAATAGATAGAAAACACACTAGTGGAGGTGCATTCTTACTTGGTAGTTGTTTAGTATCCTGGCTCAGCAAGAAACAAACTTACATTTCTCTCTCTACAGGTGAAGTAGAGTATATAGTTGCAACATCCTATTGTACACAAGTGTTGTGGATAAAGACCAATATCTAGGATATTCAAGTTCCCTTTGATCAACCTGTTTCTATCATGTGCGATAATACAAGTGTTATTAATCTCTCTAAAAATCTTGTTCAACACTCTAAAACTAAGAATATCCCCATCAAGTATCATTTTCTCATAGAACAAGTTCAGGATCAGGTGGTTAAATTAGAATATGTTCCTTCCAAAGAGAATATTGCAGATATATATACCAATCCATTACCTAGGAACTCCTTTTATTACCTCGGATATAATTTGGGAGTCCTTCCCACTCCTCATTCATGCGCATAAATCCTCATGACAGGTTCGAGCCTGCTAAAAGACCTTCCCAAACTAAGGGGGAGTAGTAGGAAATACAACATTACGATAGGGGGAGTCACTCTCAGGATGTGCGTAGTCAGAAGGAAAGTTTTATTTTTTCATTGATGTCAAAGGGGGAGAAACATACAACTATGAAAAAGAGGATCATACAACAAGGGGGAATGAAGGTCATAGGAACATACTGACATGGGGAGAAACCCAACAATAAGAGTTTCCATCAATGACAAATGGGGAGTTAGTTGAGTATATGTTTTCATTGATGTCAACAAGGTCACAAAGAGTATGGTGCAAATTTGGTGCACAGGAAGAGGAAGTCTGTGAAAGGATTACAGAGGAAGTGCATGGAAGGCTTGTAGAGGAATCGTGCAGAAGGATTATTTCTATTGTACTATTTCACATCCACATGAAATGGAACTCCTAGAATAAATCATGAAAGTTTGAAAGAAGAAGTGTGCAGAAGGATTTAAGGATGAAGGGATCAACGATGCAAAAGAAATCACATAAGTGATTAAGTCTACTAGGAGTGCGTGTAGAATAGGAGGATAACCTACGACGCAATACAAAAGTAAAATCGGATGCAAAAAAATCCATTTTTCTCGATCGTGTAATGATCAACGTATATTTATACTACAACGCGGTGATTTTTTGAGCAAGCGAAAAGTGATAGAGTGAACTACAACGAAGTGTGTGGAATATTGTGCAGATGATAATCTATAGGGCACCTTGAGCCAGTGCGATGAATGGTGTAGTGAAGTGTGACAATATGAATTCCAAAGTAGAATGTGACAGAACGAGTCACCAGAGGCACTTACAGTCTGATGGGGTGATTCAGTATGCACACTACAAGACAAGTGCGATAGGGTAAATACTCATGAATTGAGTCTTTCCCTTTGGTTTTATCTGCACAGTGGATGCTTTGTAGACCATAATGAAATTATTGCATCATTCTTCAAGATATTCTCGGATAATATGGAGAACAGTCGAAGGAAGACTTGGTCCATTTGATTTAGTCAAATTTTTTCCACAATGTAATAGTCATGCGTCCACATACTTTATTTAGACAAAATTGTAACTGACAAGATTTTGATATAGTCAAAGTTTGTCCACAAATTATAACTCACGGGATTTTTATGTGGTCAAAGTTTGTTCACATTGTAACTGTTACGCATCCACATACAATAAGGTGAACTCAGGAAAATTAATATAAGTATGGATGCGCTCTAATCATAGATGAGTGCATGAAGTGAGGTGGAAGATGATACTATAACAATTTATAGGAACAAAAATGTGAATTTTCCAGGATTTAGTGATGTAACATATTTTTTTGAGTTTAGGGTGGCAAGGTGGTGCTAGGGTGAGTCGAATATCAGTGAGGATTGGTGTCCTCATTTTTGTAACAGGTTGGTGCCTGAGAGGATTGTTGTCCTCATTATCTATGATAGGTTGTTTCCTAAGAGGATTGGTGTCCTCGTTCTCTGTGACAGGTGGGTGCCTGTTGAGATGAAAATTTATAACTTGTAAGTTGGTGCTTGCAGAAGAACATAAAGAATATGTTCTGTGGTTTTTTCCCGCAATGGGTTTACACATAAGAATATTTGTGTGTTGTGTTCACTGTGTTTTTTTTATTTTTACTTGTATATGTCGTTAAGTGTGGGATTCTAAAGAAATTAGATGGCTATTTTTATTTATGCTTGTATTTATCATTAATTGCGCATTTCTAAATAAATTAACTGGTTGAAAGGAAAGAAAAATATAGAAGGTTAATGCAATATTGTTCACCTCCCCATCTCAGATCAATAAGGATAGGTTCACTTGGAATATAGGTTTAGGACAAGAAGTTTCATAAAACATGATCCCAAAGGACTAGTTCTGAAACATGCATAACAAGTGATATTAACTTGGCCATATGCTCACAAAAAATGGGAAGAAGAATTGTTTATTGAGAATTCCCAAGACTAGAAGGAGGTGCAAAAGAGAAGGTATAACCCAATTATTACCATGTTTTCCTCTATGTCTGTAAAGGAACATATTAAAATGGTGAATCTTGGAGTCTCCTCTAGCAAAGGTACTAGTAAATGAAAATAGGTAGGTGAGGAGGATCCCATAATAGAGAAGGAACAACAATCCCTGTAGGAAGAACAAGAGAGAAAAATACTGAAAGAGAAGGTTGAATAAAGAAGAGTCCACGAGGAACAAAGAAAGAAAGAGGAGGAATATCCAACACAAGAAGCACTTATTGAAAAAAGAAAGAAATAAAAAAAGAAACAAAGGGATCTTGATTTCATTGAGAAGAGGAAGAGAGATAAAGAAGAGAAGGCATGACAACACGAGTAGGAACTGAAGCTGAAGTAAGAAAAGGAACGGGCTGATGAGATGAAAAATATTCAGGAAGAGGCAAAGAGACAACATAAGAAAGAAGAATTGGAGTGATTGGAGGAAGAAAGGGTAGAACATGAGAATAAGGATGGTAAGGAGTAAGGAAAACCAACCACTATGATGAATCCTCATGAAATCATTGATCTGACAGGTGAAGAAGATAAATGGGGAGAATATATTGTCCCCATTGTCAATGAAAACCATGGTACAAAGGAAACTCCAAAAATCCCATCAAAAGAGCATAAGGAAGAAATAGAGAAAGAGGCGAGTGAAGAGAAAGATGATGTTCACTCATGCAAGAATGATTCCTCTCACCAAGGAAAAGGTTATACTTCTTCAAATAACAGTGAGTTAGATCAATGACCACCTAATGGGAAGGACAAGGAGGTTTCCTCACTAGGAGAAAAAGGAAAGTGTATATATGGACAAGAGGGTGAAAGAAACCAAGATGGTGAGTAGTAATACAATCAGATCAATGGCATTGTGATAAATGGTGAGTTGCAAAACAATCATGATCATGATAATGATACAAGTGGAGCTAATACAGAGCAGGCTAAAGAAGAAAAACAAGACATCAACACAACCTCTGAGCAAGTTCCAAAGGATGATGGAAATAATGAGAAGAAAGATGATGGTTTACCAAATGATTTATCATCTCTGGGACAACATAAAATTAAGGAAACCAAAATTAAGACCCAAGAAGATGCTACAAATGAGGAGAAATCTAGTCAACCAGAAAAGAATACAGAAAAAGATTCTTTGGCCAAATATATGACTCATGACCCTATATCAAAACACTTCTACACTCCTGGAATTCTAAGTAACATATTAACCTAGGGTGATCAATCTATTCCTCAACCAATTGAGGAAGTGGTTGACTTTGATTATTTTTCTTATGACAAAAAATAGAAATATATAGTCTAAAGAACTCACAGAAAAATGAAAGTATCTCTGGAAAGTAGTGTGTTGAGCACCACAGAGGAGGTCATCATGGACACCAAGAAGGATAATATGAGCCAAATTTATTCATAAGGATTATCTATCTCATATGATTCTTATGATAAAGCAGTAATGGAAGAAAGATAACTAGAGCAATCCACAGTTGAAATAACCTCTCTCAAGCACCAAGTTCAGTATCATCAAGAAGTTGGGGGGGTGACAAAGTTTAAAAGGGACCTTCTTGAAGTACATGATAAATGCCTAAAGGTACAAGAATACTTGGTAATGAAGGAAGTATCTCCACAGGAGGAGCTTTTAAATTTTGGGCTCACCTATAAGGTTGTACTTCGATGGGAAGAGAAAGGATCCAATGCCCTAGAGAAAGTTGAGTTTATTCGATAAATACAAAAGGAAAAAGGAATAGAGGAACACCACATAAATCTATTATCAAATGAGTGGTTGGATAAAATGCACTCAACAACTAATAAATGGGATAAAATAATGGATGAGCCCAAAGACAAAGTGGAGGAAGAATGGGAATGTTGCAATCGGGTCTGGGAGAAGTTGAACCAGTCAATGGAAGACCTTTGATTGCCAACTTTCAGCTCCCCTATTGAATTTTGGTTGATTGCTTAGGTAGAATCCAACCTGTAGTGATCAGTCGATGAGTATAAATATTATATCGACCGAATTGTTGTAGTAGAGAAAGGGCACGTGCAATAATATGTGGTCATCCAGGTCAAAGTCGTGGTTCAAATGGATAATTTATCTAACAAAATGTAGAATTACACCCTCCAACTCCGCAACAAAAAACATGAGCTAAGAATGCTAATGGACCAGCACAAGTTCCCTTTTGGTACCAATTATACTATACTATTCAGAGAGTGGGTCAATTACATGGAGGGGCATGCAAGCCCGAAGATACCAAGATCACCTGAGTCACCATAACTCAACCTAATGTTTATTTGTCTTAAGCCACTGAAGTGGCAATTTCTTTTGAGGGTTAATTTTGTATAAATAAGTCGGTTCACTCAAGAAAATGGGCCTTTTGTAGGAAATCAATTTTTATGTTTATTGTATTCAAGAATTATTTATGCAGTTAATAGTGAAGCTTCACTAGAGCCTAGGATTGATTTTGAAAACAATTGTGGGATCTATGTTTGCATTGTGGATTGTTATACAGTGGATCGTTCTTGTATCAATGTCTAGTAAGATATTATATGACCAAGTTATCTTGTAAATGAATTCTATTTACATCGATTTCTCATCTTTTTATCTAAATCTGCATGTTAATACACTTTACGGTTTTAGCTCTATTGATCAACAAATATAGAACTAATTATTTATAACTAACAGGTACTTAACCAGCTTACCTTCATGTGTGTGTGATAATTGTTATATAGTATTTCCAGAGAATTATTTCCAAGGAAAATATGCATGTCAGTTGATTTATTATTGATTACCTCAGTTCTTTAATAAGCTAGCTTTAAGAAGAGTTGTTTTATTCTGCATGTTCTCTTTGGATCGATAGGTTTACATGACTAATTTTGTGAGCCACCCATTTATAATTATCCTCAAAAAATTATGATAAAAACCTTTCCCAAAAAATTAAAAAGACTAAGTGAATAAAACCAACAGAATCTTAAATCCCATCGAACGACTTTCAGACCATTAATTTGGAGAATCACACCATTTTAAAGGGAGAAGAGTCTAATTGGGCCTTGTCTTTGGGTGTGATTTCTTTTGTTTAGTTAAAGGGAATCTATCCCCCTCAACACCAGGTACAAATGATTTTTGAAATTGTGGATCCCACCCTATTTATAATTTTTTCCAAAATTTCTTTATCTAAATTTGGCCTCATATTAGCCCCATTTGATACATAGTTTGTTCCATGGGATTCCTTGTCTCAAGCTCTTACACATCATGATATTTGTCTCTTATGATTAGGTACTTCATTACAATGCCAATGTTTCTCTTGAAGTTTAATTGCATTAATCTTAGGCCTTGTTTATTTATTTTTCATGCCACTTGAACCATTGGTTTTATTTTCAAATGAACTTTTATGCTATGATATTATTTTCGTGTGTTCAAGTACTCTCCAAGAGTTCCCATTATGTTCCACCACTATTTTATCAATCCCATTGCTACCAATACATGTATACTTATTCAAACTTTCATATGGGTAATATATCCCCTCCCCCCCGCCCCCTCCCCCCATTTGGGAAAGTGACCTAGCCCATCCAAATTTTCATTTTCCCTTTATATGTAATATAAATGTCCCTTCATGGGTTTCTATATATTAGTACCATCATCGATTTGATCACCTATGCCATTTTATTCCCTTTAGCATTGGGAGTCTATATAGTCTATGTTCCATAGTTGAATGTCTTGCTTCTCCTCCTCTAGATCATTGATTTATTTCCTCATACTCTAGCATGGTTTTCATGGCATTGTCAACTACACTTCACTTTATGTAATCAGTGCCTCATCTCATCAATACAGTGAATATAACTCGTGATGTTTTTCCACCATTCATATACCCTAAAGGATGTTACCTTCCATGCCCATCCCCTAGTTGCTTCCACTTTTGATATTTCTCTTAGAATTGATCCATACGGTCATCTTGGGGCATTTATATCCTTGGTTGTACCACTATCCAAAATTATTTGTCTTTGGGAAACCATAAAAGTGCTCATTAACACACTTGGAAATGTATATGATCTCTTTTGGTAGCATCTCGAGTTTCGTTTATTTAGAACACTCTATAATGAGTCACCCCCATAATCCTTTTTTTGTATTATCCATGTTATATTGTCTTAGTTTTTTATCTTGCCAAGTCTTCACCATTATATTTTCATGTCCCTAGTTATCATATCCTTATATCATCCAAGATTTTTTTCATTGGTCACCCTAGTTTTAGCCTACTATTCTTGGACTTATTCCCATGCCATCGGGTCAACCTTACCATTACTATTTATCTTTCATTCCCATGATTGTCTCAATCTTGATCAATATTATTCATTATCCTCATTTCAACCCTCGTAATGGAATACAAAGGTGCCCCCATACTTTGTTTTTAGTGTATATTCCCTTTTCAACTTTAGCACTCATATTATATGGGTTAGTTCTAGAGGCAGTATGTATCTTGGCCCCATTTACATTAGTTATGGGTTACCTCAAACTAGGCAAGGGGAATCCCCATTGTCCCTTGACTTAGTAGGTTCTTACATGCTCTACCTCATCTCATTATCACATTGTAAATAATTTCACCATTTATTTGGTTCCAATATCTTAGTTTGGTCAAATACCCCACATATCCTTGACTATTTTCATCTATTTTTTTTATTCCTTATGGGAACTTCCTTTTCATTGCTTCCTAGTATGTCCAATATACATTAGGGACATTGATATAGATTTATTTTCAATTTTCTTGATCTATTTAGCTTCATTCAATTTGTTGCAATCCACCTATGATGAGATTTCTTCCAGATAGTTATTTCTAGATCTTGAGCCCCTTCAATGTTTAGCAGGGCTTCAACTATTGTGATTTGACACCTCTCTAGGTGTTATTGTTCCCCTGTATATACTCAAATTATATTGGATATTGGGTACATGGTTGTACTTGGATTGGGTTCCTTTTGAACTTTACTTTATGATATATTGTATTGTGGTCATTTTTTGTACTCATATTTGGCCCCATGATTCCATGATCCCATATTATAGTGAGAAAGTTACACAAGCATGGGTATATTCACCTCATTGATATTGAGATTATGTACACGCCTTACCCCATTGGTTATTTTTTTGTAGGTGGGTCTCTAGAGTCTACTTTGGGGGTTTTCATTTCTCTTTGATTTCTCTCACTCCTTGCTTTAGTTGTATTTTCCCATGGTATCATAAAAACAATTTTTTTATTTGTTTCAACCATACAATGTGCTCCTAACCTCACACATCAAGGGGAAACTATTATCAGTATAATTTTTCTCACCTACTTCGTCAGAAGTATTTTCAACATTACACATCACTTTGGAAACCATTATCCCTCATTTCCATCATTTACATTGTTAAGAACCTGAATAATTTTTAAGCACCTATACCACATATGCAAATATACTTCAATAATACCAAGAATAAATCATAAACCATTCACCATAACATGAACACGAGAATATAGAGAAAACCCTTCAGGTAGGGTAACACCATATATTATTCCGTAAGGAAGGAATGCACTCCTCAAGCAACACTTTCTTGTTACAATGACAATATTCTTCACTATGCTTCATTACATTGCTTACACTTCTTTATATAGCTCTCTCTATCTCATAGGAACATTCTAGAGGGCCTTCTCACATTTATTACATCCAACTACCATAGTGGGCCTTTATTAATATAGTGGACCTAGTCCACCTTACATTGAATGACCACATTCTCATATATTAAATGACTTCCACTAATGATACATAACCACATTCCCATTGGGTACCTCCCTAGGTACCCCATATTACCTCCCTAGGTATACTACATTCCATCCCCCTTCACATGTTTTGTCCTCGAAACATGAGAAGAAACCATACAATATGATCGGCTAAGCAATGTAGCCAACTGGTACCAAGTACAGCATCCATCCATCCTAATGGAAGATGAACATGATGTCCAAATATTGCCTTGCCACCTTGATCTTGCTCTGCATCATGCCGATGTTTCCATGGGATTGGTTCTCTAGACTGATGTCTTCCTGTAGTGTTGGTAGGCCTCCATGTAACTCTGGATTGGTTTCCTTTTTGGTTCCCTGTTGGTGCATATGTGTGTTGATGCTCATGCCCTTGCCTTGATGATTGTTGTTTCTATGGATGACGATATACAACAACTGTAGGAATCTGTTTTGTTTTCTTCAAATATGCAACACATTGTTCCTTTGATTCAATGACCTTCTTAGCTTCTTTATTGTGTCCTTCTTGTGGTTTTGCTTCATCTCCTTCTATAGACTATACCTCTGATTCAACTTTGGACTCGACAATAATTGCTTTGCTGGCCTCCGCGGGCCCATATTTCTTATTAAGAGACACATCCTGCAATGTGATTTTCTTTTTCTTGTACCACAACTTAAAAAAAATCTTTTGCACATTAATATTAATGGTACCCACTGACTCTATCCAAGGATACCCCAAAACAATATCCACTTCATCCATATCCATAGCATAAAAATCAAAATGCAATACATATTTATCCATGTTAATCTTCAAATCTTTAACCATTTGAACATTTTCACCCTCAACCTGTTTGTTTTGAATATTCTTTACTAGAACTTGCAATCTATTAACCAACTAAACATTGATAAAATTATGCATGCAACTAGGGTTAATAAAAACAATGACATTTTCTTTATGAATACAACCATGAACCTGTAATATAGATTTATCATATGAAAATAAACCCTTGGTTCTATCTGTATCCTTATTTTTTCCATGAGACCACTTCTCTAACAATATATTTTCAAATTCTCCATTGTAGAGTGTCATCATCTCCTTATAATCAAGCGATTTCCACCAAATGGCAACATCACCTTGCAATTTGAGATCTACCCAATGGGACCAATTCTCTTCCCATGATGAATTTATTTATTTAATGAATCCTTCAATACTAGTGCCATCACATTTCCCTGTAAAATACATCTTGCTATGAAAAACCCCAAAAATAGAACAAGGGTTTTAAAAATAAATTATTGTAGAAAATCGCGGCTTTTTCCAGAAAAACCCTGAAAAAACTGTTGAATTTAAAATGCTCATAACTTTACTTCCTGGACCCCGTTTTGGCTGATTTGTTTTTTGAATTTGGGTATTTTTACGAGAGGAATTCAAATACCCAATTTGTTTTTCCAAATTCTGCTCAAAAATGTTCATATCTGAACCTGAAGTGCACCGCCCTCTTTTTTCCTAGAAAAAATCTGCAAAAAAAGCCAAAACATTCTCCCCTTCTTTGGCCAAGGAAAGTGATTTGATACCAATTGTTAAGCACCTATACCATATCTGAAAACATACTTCAATAATACCAAGAATAAACCATAAACCATTCACCATAACATGAACATGAGAATATAGAGAAAACCCTTGAGTTAGGTTAACACCATACAATGTATCCTCTTATGGAAGGGATCCTCTCCTGTTCACTTGCCTCTTCGAGGGGGATTCCTCCTAATGAGCTACCGCTCCAATAAAATAATTCTCTTCATATCCCCTTACATTGCTTGAACACATTTATATAGTGCTACCATCACCTAAGAACATTCTAGAGGAGGAATATTTTAGAAGTAGAACCTTTTAAGAAGTCATCTTACATTTATTATATCTAACTACTCATTTATTATATATAAATACCATAGTGGGATTTATTTAATAATATAGTGGACCTATTCCACCTTACATTGAATGGTCTCCACTATTATCATTATGGGCCCTCTAGGCCCCCCCACTACCTCTCTAGCTACCTAACATACATCCTCATATGACCTCAATTTTTTTATCTATAAACTACCATGGATATTCCATTGAAATAGTTTGTCACAACAAAGCTTACAATATTTTTAAATCTTTTATCATGTAGTTTATTACATGAGATATCATATTTAATATTACTAGCATGGTGCTCAAAATTATGGAAATAATGGATACAAGCAAATGAACACACCATCCACACAAATGAACACAAGATGTCACCTAGGAAACCTAATATGGGAGAAAACCAAGCTAGCATGTGAGACCTATGATCTACTCTTTTTTTCTCAGTTATGAAATGCAAGTACAAATAAAGGGGCACTCACTATGTATTTTCCATGGACACTATGGCCTTAATGGCTGCTACAAATATTCTACCTCCTATGGCATGCTTCAATATCCCACTCTAAAAATATCTCAACTATGGAACAATAAAAATACCAAAATAATGGAACCCCTTCCTTTTCTAGTGGTCCAATATTTAACATAACTTGATATTTGTCTAGGGTATGTTAGATTTTTGGACCCTCTATAATATTCTTGAGAGTTCGCATGCCACTAGTGAAACATGTGTGAGTAATGGTAGGTGATGTGACATCCACTCAGTACCATGGTGGTCAACTTGTGGGAGGCATAACTGCCACATAAGAACTTTGATTGAGGTGATTTTCACATTGTTAGAAATTTTCGATGTGCATCATAGAATTAATGGGTTATGAGCTAATCTCACAATTTTTTGACCCCAAAAGGTGGCATTTTATAACTCAAATCGACTTTGGACCCCAAATCACCAAATTGGGACCCCTAAAATTGACCCTACACATTAATTCCTCTTATTTGTCCACCTAGAAAGTACCAAGATAGATGAAAAATTATATCATGATCCATTCATAATCATTTTTTCCACATGATTCAATTCAAACATCCAAGTTTGACAAAAAAATCTAGTGTGCATAATTTGCACAATTTTATGCATGTAGAGTGCAAACTTATCCATTAAAAATCCACTTGTTGGCCCTAAAAAAAAATATTTATTATTCTTAACTCATTAATGTTTCACTCCTGCCAAAACTGACATAGTGGAATAAACTGGACCTTACCAATATGTTATTTCAAAAATTAGTCTTTGATCTAGTCTTCATTAGTTATCCTTATCCCACTACAATGGGATCATTTGCAGTCTAGAAAAGGTCCACCTATTCTACCCTAAATAAGGTCGTTATGGTCCCTTATTCACAAATTGAAAGGTTATGTCTCCAAAATTCCTCTAGAGAGAACAAATCACCCTAACCCTAGTTCCTTCTACCATTGAAGAATATCCATTCTATCATCAAAACCTTGAAGTCTAGAAGACAAAGAGGAAAAGGATCCTCCTTCAAGGTGGATTTGGATCCCACTTAGCTTCATAAACTACTTTAAGGTGTATAATTTCTAAGTCCTATTGTTTCCAATTCGAAATGAAGTCATTTATACTCTTTATTATATCTTATGCTTTGGGTATTGTTGTTTAATTTATTTTCTATTGCATGAGGTAGAATATAGAATCACTTATGTTTGTTTGTCTCTTTAGTGTATTTTGCTTTTGTTTTCTACTTAAATCACACAACCATTAATTAGGTACTTTTGGTATGCAATAGTAATAAAACACCCACAACATAAACCCTTAAATTTTTTCCATTAAATGGTTTCATTTTTAAATTTTATGGAGAAATGATTTTGTATTAGTTGACCACAGAATTTTCTTTAAAATAAAAAATATAAATGTGAAAAATTATAGCCAATTAGAAAAAACATATTTTGAAAAATAAAAATATATTTGACAAAGAAAAACTTTTTTTGGGTAATTAACTTAATCAAATATGATACATGATAGAAAAGAGTAAAATGTTATGTCCTTGGAAAACAATGATGAATGTCACATTAGATAGGAATTATTGGTCAAGAAAAACACCTAAGACTCTTATTCATCCTTGATGCTATAAGATTCCATAGAAAGGGGGGAATAGATATTTTATAAGGAACATAGTCTTATTATTGCCACACCAAAGGTCCAACTAGAGGAACCAAAGGAGAATGAGGTAGGTGAATGGATTTTCCATTGATAGATGTGCATGAAGTGGACTATGATACATTTCATTATTGACATTGACAACCAAAATAAATTGATCTTAAACAAAGTCATAAGGAGGATGAATATTCGAAAATTGTTGCACCACCAACCATACACCATTAGTTAGTTGAGGCAAAGATGAGGAATCTACACCAGTTAGTAATGTCACCTACAATACAACATCAAGCCATGGAAAGATGAGGTATTATGTGGAATTTCGTCACTTGAAGTATGTGATGTTATTTTAGAGAAACCATATATGTGTAAGCATCCTGCAATTTACAAATTTAGGCCCCAAGTGTCCATGTCATATTAGGAGATAAAATATAACAAATACCAAAGGTAGCGTTGAATACCATAGTATCTTTTATCACTACTAAGTAGTGCAAGAAAATATTCTCTTAGACTAAGAGATATGTCATCTTCATGGCTGTGTCAGAAGAAGAAAAGAAAACCATTGTGACCACCAAGGCCTTTGCAAGAGGTCCTTTATGCAACAAAAATGGGTATATTAGTTGATGGAAGAATTCAAAGACATTTTCACCTCACCTACAATAGTGCCTTTGCACTAACAAGTAAAACATTAAATCGATTTGGCATCGAGTGCTCCTCTACCCAATGACCTTGTATATAGATTATCTCTATTGGAGAATGAGGAGATAAAATGTTGGATTCAAAAGATAATATATAAAGGCCACATTTGGCCAAGATACTCATCTTGAGGCAAACTTAATATACTAGTTCAAAAGAATGAAGGGGGATTGAGACTTTATATTGACTACAAATTCTTGAACAAAATCACATATAAGAATCATACCCCATTTATTAATGATATTCCGCCAATCAACTCAAAGACACAAAGTTTTTAAGATTGTTCTTAAGTTAGTTTATCACCAAGTTCTAATTGAGATAATAGATGTGTGGAAGACAATATTCAAGACTTAAGAAGATGTGTTCGAGTGGTTGGTCATTACCTTTGGCCTAACTAATGCACTAGAGACATTCACGAGGATCATGATGGATGGCATTTTTTTACCATTCACTAATTCATTTTTGATCGCATACCTAGACAACATCCTCATCTTTAACATAACCTAGGAAGAACATCTAAAGCACATTCAACAAGTGTTGAGCACCCTGTGACAACACAAATTATATTCCAATTTGGAGAAGTGCTCATTTGACATGTAGAGAATTCAATATCTTGGGTGCATCATGGATGAGCATGGTGTGCATGTTGTAATAGAAAATTCTTTTTTATTATGAAATTGACATAAATATATTTGAAAATATATAATAAAATACTAAATAATGAATGGTGACTACAATGAGCATCATTACAATGTATAAAAATGCCTTGGCTAGTCATGAGGTGAAGGGGTCGTGTGTGATGCTTGATGTTTCATTTAATATCATCATCATTACTATTATTATTATTATTATTATTACATTTCCACCCCCTTAAAATATGCTTCATCCTCAAAGAATAGTAAATGGAATTCTCTATAGCTAAGCATGTTTTCTTGGAGACATCATCTTTATCTGATTGTAGGGGTTTGACTTGGTTCTTGGTTTGAGTGTTGGTGGTTTTCCTTGTAGTGTTTGCAACATGTGTTGAAGTATTTTGAATCGGTCGTTTAATGTGAAACATGGATGATCCTTAGTAAATTACTTTCTTCCAATTTTAAGGTTATAAGTCTTAAATTGACTTTTGTTTTTTCTTTCTTTTGTTATTGCATGTTAATATGTGTTTTTCATCATTTTTTATTAGTTGTAAATCACTTTTCTTGAGAGTGGAATTTTCAATCCCCATATAATTAATAATTATGTCCCTGCTAGTTAAATCCCATGAATTTTTCCTTAAGGTTGGTGGTATCAGATCCCAATTGAATCAACCATTTAGTGCCAACTACCATACCCATCTCATTGAGTGGTAGAGTGTACAACCTTGTTTTCAGTTCCAAATACTCTACTTGTACATAGAATTTATGACATCTTCCTACTCCTTTGACCTTTTGTCCATCAATAATCGTAAATATGATTTATCTGGTGCGGTATATAAAAAGGTTTACTTTCTTAGAAAAAATTGATGTCTACGTAGTTATGAGTACTGTCAAAATCTATTAATATAATTACATTTCTATTTTTTATGATTCCTTTGAGCTTCAAGGTCTTAGGTTTTAATTTTCCCACTGTGGTTGCAAGTGAAATTGTAGGTTTTTTTTTATTTCTTCTTGGGTCCTGGGTTTTATCAACCTTCCTCAAATGAGGTGGAATATATTTTGTAGTTGGTTTTTGTGTTTGTTTTTTTTTAGTAACATTTTTTCTTGGGACTCTTTTTCTTCATTCTTTTTCTATTAGGTGCATGAGAGTGATGTTAATGATATTTTTGGAATTACTTTGTTTGTCATATTTTGAATTGTATCCCATGGTGATTTTTTGCTTGGGGTTGATATTTTTACATCCTTTACGTCCACTATTTTGAAATAATGCAACGTGTCTTCACATAGATGTCCTAAAATCCATTTCTTACCACATCTACTACAATTGTTTTCCTTCTTTTTGTCTATTTTTAAGTGGTGATAGTTAGTATTGTTGTAATCATGGCTTGGTGGATTGTAACTAGTTGTCTTCCTTGGTGGCTGAAAGATGACCATTTTTTTACTAATGAGCTTCATTTCAATCAACTTTTATATGATTTTAGATTTGACCAAATTCTGAGGTCTTAATCCTACAATATACATTTTTGGTTGTTGATCATTTGTAATATAGGGAAATATATTCTCTGGGACTTCCCATTCATTGGTATATTCAATCATTTTCCCCATTTGGAATAAATGTGAAAACCAGGTAAAAGTGTTGTCTTCTTCATCATTGTGAAATATATTAAGTAGGTCTTTTGTAAACACTTGCAAATTTGTTGAGAAACCACTAGTTTTCTTTGACCAACAAGTGAACCAATCATAAGAATCACCTTCTACGTGTAAGGATCACTACTACATATGGG